>JAPKLY010001910.1:0-28460 GCA_026898435.1 Prunella vulgaris | reverse complement strand
CCATATTAATTTGCAGCACCAAAGCCATATTAATTTGCAGCACCAAATAGGCCAGCTGGCTCAATCTGTGAGCCAAATTATGAGTGAAATGCAGATGCAGGTGCAAAGTATGGTGGAAGAAGGAGAAAGTAAGGGAGAAACAGATGACCCAAGTGATGAAATTGAAAAGTTCAACCCTTTTGTTGAAAAAGAGGAAGAAAATCAGGAAGAATCGGAAGTGGAATTGATGAGAATTTCTAATCCCTTAAATTCTTCTACTTATATTTTAACTGATTTTGATACTACTAATGATTTTATTTCACCTCTTTACAGGATTGATCGAAAGATAGAGTTAAAGAAACACTTGGGGATTCTTGGTCGAAAAGAGGAAGGGTGGATAGAGGTGAGAGATAGAAAGAATGAGGGGAGCCTGTTTGTGAAAAGAGGAAAGAGGGGAGATGGAGAAAGTACTCACTACAACAGTCTCCTTGACCTTGAACCGCAGAGAGTAAAATATAATGGCAAGGAGGATCATTATCCTTGGCCATTCCGATAGGGAGTATTTCTTAATTTAATAAGTCCGACATAGGACAATAAACCTAGCGCTGAATGGGAGACAAGCCATTTTTCATTTGCTTTTGTTATTTCTTTTATTTTATTTGGTGTGTTATTTGATTTCTATTTTTATTTGTGTGATTGTAGGATACTACTGCTACTCTGACCTGCTGAATACATGGAAATGGGAAAGGTGAAAAGTGTCAGTTTGAAGAAGTAGCTATTTGGTGCTAAGTGAGGTACCACGAACCCAAATTAAGAGTTGGTAAAACTCTAAGTTTGGGGGAGTGATTTGTTATATTTTTATTTTGTTTACATTGCATAGGCACACACATTCTCTCCTTGTTGGTTTTGCTGATTTGGAGCTTACATTGTGATTTTTGGTGTATTTGGTTATTGAGGAGTTGTGTGAATTGATTTGCTTGTGTTTTGTTGTTAGGAAGGTGTAGTTTAGGCATGAGCTTAATTGATAACTCCGGGCTCAAACTTAGACTTTGCTTCTTAGCAAAGCTCTAAGTTTGGGGGAGTATATTTGTTTATGTGATTTGAATTCTTATACATTTGCACAGGCGCACCTATCCTATGTGTTATGTGGTTGTGAATTGGAACTCTTTTGTTGTGATGATTTTTGTTCCTAGTGTTGCTTAGCTGAGTGGTCTAGTGTTCTCACTTGTTGTGGTTCAAACCTTGAGTCTTGAATGCATGAATTTTGTAACTTGTTGTGGTGATGAGTCTGTTGAAAATTGCATTGAGTTACGTTGATAACCAGTGAGAATTGAGATTTTAATCGAATCATTATCCGGTTAATTACTTGTGAGTGGATCAATCATTGTCTTTAGTTCTAGAACTTGCTTGAGACTGCATTTGTGTGAAACAATGAGATGTGATATAGGCCATCTTTTGATTTTATTAGTCACTTTGCCATATTTTTCCGAACCTGAATTCATATGACCGTAGTTAGCCCTTTTGAGCTTGATATCCTTATTCTTTGGCTACCTACTACTTGAACCACTTATCCTATAAAGCCTTATCTCCCTATCTAGTGGAGGATAGAAGAAAAGTGGTCTTGTTGAATTATGATTTGGGAGAGGAAGTTTGTGTAAAAGTGTGCAAAAAAAGTGTGAAAAAGAAAAAAAATGAGTGCTAAAAAGAGGAAAATGAGACTAGTGAAAAAAAAATTGTGACAAATTCTTGCAAAAGAAAAAAAAAAGGAGTCTCACTGAGCTTAATAGCCAACTTGGCTCAAGTGAAAAAGAAAGGGTGAACAATTGTTGCTGAGCTTAAAGAAAAAAGAGGTAGATAGTTGACTACATTGAGTAGATGAAATAAATGAGAAAGTTCGACTTTTATCCTCCACTAGACGAGTCACTACTTCCAAAGTTCATCATACCCTGATCCAAAGAGCCAATGTTACAGCCTATTGAAGTCCTATTGATCCTAATTGTTGAGCATATTGAAGTGGTGGAGAGAGGAGATTTGTTGCAAGCTTATGGTGACTATTTGATATGATGTGATTGTTGAGTGCATACACGTCCTTCATCTTTGCTTTGAGTGTTGAGAGAAACACTTATCCCTAAGTATGTAACTCTTGCATTTGGATATTGTACGATTCACTATGATTTGTTAAGATCTTCTTGTGTTTTTTATTTTTGGGGCGAATTGTAATTTTTAAGAGTCTAGTCATTTGTGTTAAGAAAGCATTGGGGGAATGAAATTTTCACAATTTTCCCACCTTTGCTTTTATTTTCTTTCGTTGCTCGGGACGAGCAACACTTTCAGTTTGGGGGAATATTTGGTGTGAAAATTGCTCAAATTTTATATGCTTAAATTGCTCATTGTAATTAATTTTCGTGCATTTTTCTACACTAAATTGAATTGTTTGTGTTTAATTATGAAAATATTCAATGAGTTAGAATTTAATAGGAAATTGAGTTGAGTTCATGACTTAAATTATGAATTATTAATCAGACTCAATTATTATTTTAATACTCATTGAATTAATAAAAGATAAATAATATAGACTCATTTGTTAATTAATTTGATAATGTCTTGGAGAGTTTATACTTGGTCAATATGTATATAATCATTTGAGAAATCCACGAATGCAGGTTTTGACCAAGAGAATAGGAAGGAATAGTGGCCACATATTGTTCCTAATTTGGAGGAACCACGCAGCCCTTGATGTCTACTTTCAGACTCGCTACCAATTCCAGTGCGTCGCGCCGAGTCCAGCCCTCACAGCAGCATCCACCAGTCGCAGGAGACGCGGATCAACCGCTTCATGAACACTTCGACACTGCCTGACTTCCACGCCGTCACTCATCGCGTGCAGCCACAGCCGCGTTCATTTTTCAGCAACAACCCATTTCCGTCGAAGCTCTATACACCGGAAATTAAACCAGGCTTCTCACCAACTGCCATTGCTGTAGAAGACAAAGCCAAGGTCTGTCCAAGCCACGCGCCGACAACCACAAAATCACTAGTCGCAGGAAGAAGAAAGCCCCTGTTCGTCAATTCTCGTTGGAATCCTGCCGCCGTTCAACCGTTCTCTCGCTGCACAAAGCTGTCGAGTCCGACGATTACTACCTCAATACCGAGCACGGTTTGTCCAGTCCTTCTCGATCCGTGCCGTCTCTCGTGAATCGAACAATAGGTGCCGAAGATTTTTGCACGGGATGCAATTTCTTTCTCGACCCGTACAACAAACAAGATCCGTGCTGAAGATAACGGCTGCTTATATTTTAAAAGGAAGTTTAATTTTCATTTTGGGATTTTCGGCAACATTTTTCAGTTACATTTTTTAGAAAGGAAAGAAAGGTGTTACAGAGTGAGAAGAGGATAGCAAAAAGGAAGATTATTGATTATTGGCATAGAGAGAGAGGGAAGTAGCGTTTTGGAGGAGTAATATATACAGAGTAGGTTTTGTTTTGAGGGAGAACGTTTGTAACATCCCCACTTAAATAATACAAAAAATGTGATGTGGCACAAGTAGATATGTTACTGAATAATATATATAGTATTAAAATACGTCACAAGTTTATACAGCGGAAGACTTAAAATAAGTACGGCCGTAACCTTAAATTTTTGCAAATAGCGTTCTAAACCTAAATTTATATAAAATAAAATGCCACTGGCAGCCGAGTTCATTCGCCCACGTCGGGATCCATAGCATCTGTAAAAAAAATTAAAAGTAGAAGGGATAAGTGTTTGTAAACACTTAGTGGTGAATCTCTTGACAATTGCACAAATTAAAACATCAATGTTTATAACATGTGAGCCCCCGGAATTTCACTGGGTATCTCTAGGTGGTGCGACCAACCCGTGGTGCCGGGGCGACCAGACTATCTCAGTTGCCACCATTTAGGTGGACTATCTCAAACTCAGAGGCCAGTCGATAGCGGGCCAGACTCAAATATTTAACATTCAATATTTAATAAATGCAATTGTAAATAAAAGTAACACTCTGTGAAGAGTGAAGTGATTCCCCACCTTGTAGATTTGAACCTACAACAAAAATTTTAATGATAGAAAATTTGTTACTTATCCCTTCACTTTTAAATAAATCATGAGATTCATATAGCAACATCTTTCACATAAAATTTCAAATTTAAGTCTCAATACATATTCAAAAGTTGTATCAAAGATCATAAATATCAATTAAGCATGTATAATTATCAAATAACATGTTCTAAAGAAATATCGACCGTAACATATAAACGGACCATTTCGAACAATTTATACATAATTTAAGTTTCTGCAACCATCAATTAAAAATTCATATAAAATAAACTACTTTCCCAAAAATTCTAAAATTTTAACCAAATAAACACAACTTAATTTAGTTTAATATCATAATTTTTAATTTCTGAAATTCCTTACTAAACGCTACAATTTTTACGAAGAACAAACTAGTAATAATTTCTGACCCCTTAACGTAGAAAATTCACCATAAATCAATCATAAGTCCAATACCTTTGAAATTTTAACTATAAACTCGCAACTTTATGTCGTTTATCACTGTACTTTGAATTTTTATAAAACCCTAACCGATTATGTTTTAATCCTAGCAATTTTTTACTGTTTCAGTTGTAGAGTTCGAAAACCCTAGTTCATATTTAAAAAATCACCAAAAATCGAATATTACTCCAATAGCTACAAAAATTTAAAACTAAGTTCCATAATCAGTATTCTATCACATAAATTTGTTTCAGAATTTTTCACTTTATCAATCGGCCAGAATGAATTTTTAAACGAAACTTGGTCTAGATTTCATTTTTATGCATACATGATGATCATTTCAACATAACTTCAAATTTATTCACACAATTTCATGTTTTCCAAGTTATAAACGTGAATAACTCATAAATAAACATGTTTAAGCTCATAACTTGTGAAAGAATGAATTAAAACATGAAATACATGAAGAGAACATTATATAACATCACAATCACTTGATTTCAAACTTCTATCATCTCTTTCTTAATTTCCTATAACCTAATCATGCCCCTATCTTAATCTTCACTTAAACATGAAGTTAAGAAGCTTACCTAAGTGTTGAAGGATTGAAATCTCTTCTCCTCTTCTTTCTTGGAAACTCACGGTTAGTATGTATGTTTGTGTGTTTTTCTCATGGTTCAAAAGTGAAGATGTAAAGCCCTATTTATAGGTAATTTTGGACATGTCTTGAGGCTTCTAAAATTTACTAAAATCTTCTACTTAACCGCGTACTAAGGAGGTTTAAGGAGATGATGTAATGTTTAGGTAATCACTTAGGTCATGCTTATGTCATGACTTATGTAATTAAAAATTTTAATTTTTGACTTTCTAAAATCCTAAAATATATTAGAATTAAAGCTCTCTTAAGGTTCTAAATTAATTACAAAGTCTATATATTAATTCTATAAAATATCAAGTAAACGTCACATAATTGTTTCTTAAGGAAAATTTCATTTTATCACTTATATTTTATGAATAAATTACTAAAATTAATGACCACATTAAATCTTAAGTTAAATACTTTAGGAGACAAAATAAAGAGCATGTAAAAATTCTAAAATCTCAAGAATAAACATATATCTAGCAAATAATAAATTAATAGCAAGTATCGAGCAATTAAACATATATTTGTGCCCATGCATAAATTCAAATATAAATGTGTCATATAAGCTCATAAAAGATCACAAAATATTTAGTGAAGCAAATATGGACGTGGAAACTTAGGGTATTACAGTCTACCCCCCTAAAATAAATTTCGTCCTCAAAATTTCAAGTGTTACCGTAATTACTTAGGTAGGGGTACTTTGTAAAGACTTCATCTTCTCTTTCCCAACTGGCTTCTTCCTTTTCATGTTTATTCCACTGGACCTTAATCATTGGAATATCTCGATTTCTCAATCTATGAAGTTTTCTGTCAAGTATGGCTATAGGAACTTCCTCATAGGTTAGGTTGGTATCGATTTCTAGTTCAGGTTGGTTTACTATGTGGGTAGGGTCAGGTATATACTTCCGAAGCATAGAAATATGGAATACATTGTGTACTCCTGCCAAGGCTGGTGGTAATGCTACCCTGTAAGCTAAATCCCCAACTCGTTCCAAAATTTCATAAGGTCCAATGAATCTGGGTTTTAACTTTCCTCTTTTCCCGAATAAAAAAATTCCCTTCATTGGTGATACCTTTAAAAATACTTTGTCTCCGACCTCAAAGCTCAATTCTTTCCTTCGCCTATCGGCATATGCTTTCTGTCTATTTTGAGCTGCTTGCATTCTTTCTTTGATTTTCTTTACTACCTTAGTAGTCTCTTCGATCAATTCCGGTCCCAGCAACCTCTTTTCTTCAATTTCATCCCAACACAGTGGAGATCTGCACTTTCTTCCATACAATGCTTCGTATGGTGCCATTTTAATTGTAGTCTGATAACTGTTGTTATAAGCAAATTCCACCAAAGGCAAATATCTTTCCCAACTTCCTCCAAAATCAATAATGCAAGCTTTTAACATATCTTCCAGAGTTTGAATTGTTCGTTCTGATTGACCATCTGTTTGGGGGTAAAAGGCTGTACTAAACTCCAATTTAGTGCCCATTGCCTCTTGAAGACTGTGCCAGAATTTTGATGTAAATTGGAACTCCGTGTAACCGGACAATTTCTTTGATATAAATCTGAGCCAACTTGTCCAATGTAAATGTCATCTTTGTTGGTAAGAAATGTGCTGTTTTGGTCAATCTGTTAACAATTACCCAAATAGCTTCATTCCCTTGCATTGACTTGGGTAATCCTACCACAAAATCCATCGTAATATTTTCCCATTTCCATTCCGGAATCTCAAGTGGTTTTAACAACCCTGATGGTCTTTGATGCTCAGCTTTCACCTGTTGATAGGTCAAACATTTCTGCACAAAATTACCAATATCCATCTTCATATTTTTCCACCAAAATATCTTCTTCAAATCTTGGTACATCTTGGTTCCTCCAGGATGAATTGAATATGGTGTACAATGTGCTTCTTCCAATATTTCTTTCTTAAGTTCTTCTTTTTCTGGTACACATATTCTTCCTTGACATACTAGAGTACCATCTTCTTGTGTCGAAAACTCCTTCGCTTTTCCTTCCTTGATTTTCTGTTTTATCTTTTCCAAGAATGTATCTGAGTCAACTGGGTTAAGGGTTTTGTAATCCGAGCAAATCCTTTAATGAATCTTCGATATTACCCTGCTAATCCAAGAAAACTCCTGACTTCTTTTACATTGGTTGGTGTCTTCCAATGGTTTACAGCTTCTACTTTTGCTGGGTCAACTTCTATTCCCAAAGCTAAAACTGTATGTCCAAGAAATATAACCCTATCCAACCAGAATTCACACTTCTTGAATTTAGCATACAATTTCTCTTTTCTAAGAGTTTCCAGCGTAATCCGAAGATATTTTGCATGTTGCTCTTGACTTTTTGAGTATACCAGAATATCATCAATAAAGACGATCACAAACTGATCCAAATATTAGTGGAATACTCGATTCATCAAATCCATGAAAATAGCGGGCGCATTGCTAAGTTCAAATGGTAACACCACAAATTCTTAGTGACCATATCGTGTTCTAAACGCTGTTTTCGGAATATCACTTTCCTTAATCTTCACTTGATGATATCCTGATCTCAAGTCAATCTTAGAAAATACACAGGCTCCTCTTAACTGATCAAATAGGTCTTCGATCCTGGGAAGTGGATATTTATTCTTGATGGTAAGCTTATTTAATTCCCGGTAATCAATGCACATCCTCAACGATCCATCTTTCTTTTTCACAAATAACACTGGTGCACCCCACGGTGACAAACTCGGTCGAATGAACCCTTTATCCAATAGTTCTTGTAATTGTACCTTTAACTCTTGCAATTCTTTTGGTGCCATTCTGTAAGGTGCTTTCAAAATAGGCGCTGCTCCAGGTATTAAATCAATAGTAAACTCCAACTAGCGATCTGGGGGTAGTCCTGGTAAATCATCTGGGAATACAT
The DNA here is from genome assembly GCA_026898435.1 of Prunella vulgaris. Classification (NCBI taxonomy): domain Eukaryota; kingdom Viridiplantae; phylum Streptophyta; class Magnoliopsida; order Lamiales; family Lamiaceae; genus Prunella; species Prunella vulgaris. Next base: position 20,424 of record JAPKLY010001910.1, on the reverse strand, counting down.
CTTTGTATTCACATACTACTGGCATATCATCCAATGTTGGACTACCGGAGTTCGTTGCTACAATATTTACTAGAAATAAAGTATTCTCTCCTTTACTTAATAACTTTCGAGCTTTCATTCCTGAAATCACCTTAGGTATAATTCTAATTCTAGCACCATATAGTGTAAAATTCACACCTTCTGGACCTTGTATCGATATTTCTTTTTCTTGGCACTTGATGAGAGTATGATTAGCCATAAGCCAATCCATTCCCAAGATAATATCAAAGTCTTTCATTTCTACTATATGTAGATTTGCCGGGAGTGAAGCATGTTCAAAATCAATCATCATATTTTTACACAATCCTAAGGATTGTATTGTAGTACCGGAGGGAATGTTTATTTCTAGGAAATCTCCTTCTACTATAATACGAGCAGCCTCAAATTGTTCAAACATTTTTCTAGAAATAATTGAATGCGTAGCACCAGTATCAAATAGTGTAAAAGCAGGTACTTGGGATACTTTAAACATACCTGCCATCACTTCTGGATTTTCCATTGCCTCTTGTTGGTTCATGGCAAATACTCGGGCAGGTGCCATCCTCTGTTGTCCCTTCAACCTTGGACACTCTGTTCTGAGATGTCCTGGTTCTTTACATTTGTAGCATATTCCCGTTCCTTTTAGGCATTGTCCAAAATGTTCTTTTCCGCAATTGCTGCACTTAGGTGGCCTCTGTTGTTGTGGTACTGCCACTGTTTTCTTGACTTGCTTAAAATTTCTCCCTTGTTTTGTACCGACCCATTTTCTCTTATTCTGTTGTGGTTCTGGCATTCTCACTTCTTCTATTTTCATACGAGCTGCAACAGCTTGTGCTTTCTCAAACATCTCAACATAAGACTTAATATCTTATGCTGCTAAAATAGTGCTGATTTCCGAACAAAGGTTCTGTACAAACCTCTTAGCCTTTCTTTCATCTGTATCCACCAAATGAGAAGCATAATGTCCTAGCTGATTGAACTTCTTTTCATATTCCTGAACCGTCATACTTCCTTGCTTCAACTGTAAGAACTCAGTTTCTTTTTGATCCAAGAATGACTGTGGTATGTAATTTTTGACCAATGCCTTAACAAATTTCGCCCAGGTAACTGACGTTCGTTCTTCCTCTTTCATTGTCCTACAATGAGCTTCCCACCAATAGTCTGCATCTTCAGTCAGTTGAAAGATAGCACATGAAACCTTTTGTTCATCCGTACATCCAAGATAAGTGAATATCTTTTCTATACTTCGAATCCAATTCTCTACTTCCATTGGATTCTCTTTCCCGGTCAAGGTTGGAGGTCTAAACTTCTTAAACTGACTAATCTTATTCTCATGGTTTTGGACTGGAGGTGGTGCAGATGTTTGGGATGATTGGCCTTGCTGACCTAACTGTTGAACTAATTCCCTTAATACTGATGCTAAGTCACCGTTCATCTCTGGGTCGGTTCTGGTCCCCCTACGACTCATGGTTCTAATCAGTAACAAACTTATTAGTAATAATTAATTTACACAATTATAACCACAACATATATTTCATATACTTATACCATAAATTTTACATTCAAAATATACTATTCTTTCAAAACATCTAGCTCATTTTAGACATATACTTTGCATATAATAGTAAGTGTCATGTAGGCACATAATACATATATAGATCAGATAAACACATAATTTGATTCCGATTTAATCATCATCAATGATAATTATCTCGGGTTCCTCCTTCTCTTTCTCCCACTTCTCAATTAAGCTGGTACTGGCATCACTGTCACTATCGTTGTTCATCTCCATCTCTGTACTTCCCTATCCGCCTTCGATCTTAGCTTCTCTGCTTCCACAACTTTCTTGTACTATTTCATAAATGGGAGACCACTGTTGAACTTCTTTCATCTCAAATCTTGGATGAATCGGGGTAAAATGGACTGTACCCGACTGAGCCCATTCATAAAATAATATTGAAGTAAAACAGGGAAAGCACATATGTCCATGTTTACCGAACACATAATCTAGCATATCCAGGCTTGCACATAACCAAGTAGATGGCACGGTATCCAGAAGTAGATGACAGTAATAGTCATCATCCATGTAATGTCCATTTGCTAGCACATGTTTATACTGTGACATTACTTCTCCAATATAAGCTCCTAAATCCTCATCCTTTATTCGTACTTGTTCCATTCTTTAACAATAAATTTTTATTCGTTAGTTTAATATAACATATAATTCAAATAATTCATCAAATAAAATTAATCACAATTTCATATAAACAACAAAATTAAGCACTTATGAAACACTTACCTTATCCCGTCGTGGAGAATGACCTCGGTGCGGCTGTTTTGTTAAAATTTTAAAACACACACTTTTTTAAAAAAATTCTTTAGCAGGCGAACCTGCTCTGATACCACATGTAACATCCCCACTTAAATAATACCAAAAATGTGATGTGGCACAAGTAGGAATGCTACTGAATAATATATATAATATTAAAATATGCCACAAGTTTATACAGCGGAAGACTTAAAATAAGTAAGGCCGTAGCCTTATATTTTTGTAAATAGCATTCTAAACGTAAATTTATATAAAATAAAATGACACTGCCAGCCGAGTTCATTCGCCCACGTCGGGATCCATAGCATCTGTAAAAAAAATTAAAAGTAGAAGGGATAAGTGTTTGTAAACACTTAGTGGTGAATCTATTGACAATTGCACAAATTAAACCATCAGTGTTTATAACATGTGAGCCCCCGGAATTTCACCGGGTATCTCTGGGTGGTGCGACCAACCCGTGGTGCCAAGGCGACCGGACTATCTCAGTTGCCACCATTTAGGTGGACTATCTCAAACTTAAAGGCCTGTCGATAGCGGGCCAGATTCAAATATTTAACATTCAATATTTAATAAATGCAATTGTAAATAAAAGTAACACTCTGTGAAGAGTGAAGTGATTCCCCACCTTGTAGATTTGAACCTACAAAGAAAATTTTAATGATAGAAAATTTGTTACTTATCCCTTCACTTTTAAATAAATAATGAGATTCACATATCAACATCTTTCACATAAAATTTCAAATTTAAGTCTCAATACATATTCAAAAGTTGTATCATAGATCATAAATATCAATTAAGCATGTATAATTATCAAACAACATGTCCTAAAGAAATATCGACAGTAACATATAAACCGACCATTTCGAACAATTTGTACATAATTTAAGTTTCTGCAACCATCAATTAAAAATTCATATAAAATAAACTACTTTCCAAAAAATTCTAAAATTTTAATCAAATAAACACAACTTAATTTAGTTTAATATCATAATTTTTAATTTCTTAAATTCCTTACTAAATGCTACAATTTTTACGAAGAACAAACTAGTAACAATTTCTGACCCCTTAACGTAGAAAATTCACCATAAATCAATCATAAGTCCAATACCTTTGAAATTTTAACTATAAACTACAAACTTTATGTAGTTTATCAATGTACTTTGAATTTTTATAAAAACCTAACCGATTATGTTTTAATCCTAGCAAATTTTTACTGTTTCGTTTATATAGTTCGAAAAGCCAATTTCATTTTTGAAAAATCACCAAAAATCGAATATTACTCCAATAGCTACAAAAATTTAAACATAAGTTCCATAATCAGTATTCTATCACATAAATTTGTTTCAGAATTTTTCACTGAATCAATCGGTCAGAATGAATTTTTAAACGAAACTTGATCCAGATTTCGTTTTTTATGCATACATGATAATCATTTCAACATAACTTCAATTTTATACACATAATTTCATGTTTTCCTAGTTATGAACATGAATAACTCATAAATAAACATGTTTAAGCTCATACCTTGTGAAAGAATGAATTAAAACATGAAATACATGAAGAGAACATTATATAACATCACAATCACTTGATTTCAAACTTCTATCATCTCTTTCTTAATTTCCTATAACCTAATCATGCCCCTATCTTAATCATTACTTAAACATGAAGTTAAGAAGCTTACCTAAGTGTTGATGGATTGAAATCTCTTCTCCTCTTCTTTCTTGGAAACTCACGGTTAGTATGTATGTTTGTGTGTCTTTCTCATGGTTCAAAAGTGAAGATGTAGAGCCCTATTTATAGGTAATTTTGGACATGTCTTGAGGCTTCTAAAATTTTCTAAATTCTTCTACTTAACCTCCAAGTAAGGAGGTTCAAGGAGGTGATGTGTAATGCTTAGGTTATCACTTAGGTCATGCTTATGTCATGGCTTATGTAATAATTTTGACTTTCTTAAAATCCTAAAATATATTAGAAATAAAGCTCTCTTAAGGTTCTAAATTAATTACAAAGTCTATATATAATTCTATAAAATATTAAGTAAACATTACACAAATTGTTTCTTAAGGAAAGTTTCATTTTATCACTTATATCTTATGAATAAATTACTAAAATTAAAAACTACATTTAATTTTAAGTTAAATACTTTAAGAGACAAATAAAGAGCATATAAAATTTCTAAAATCTCAAGAATAAACATATATCGAGCAAATAATAAATTAATAGCAAGTATCGAGCAATTAAACACATAATTGTGCCCATGCATAAATTCAAATATAAATGTGTCATATAAGCTCACAGAAGATCACAAAATATTTAGTGAAGCAAATATGGCCATAGAAACTTAGGGTATTACACTCAAAACCTAATAAAGGATGGAATGATCCAATATGGGAAGAAGAGTGTCTAAAAGAGTGTGGAAAATCACCTACTCACTATGGATTGTTCTTTGAGGAGAAAAAGAGCTACTTTATGAAATTTGCTCAAGTTTGTGGTATAGATTTCCAAGCGGGGAGATATTATGATAGGAGTTCCTTCAAAGAGTGTAACTTTGGAAATGATATTGAAGATTTGTTTGCTAATATCGGATGGAGCGGTTTGCTTAATCTTCAACATTTCACCTCATGCAAGGAATTAAACATTGAATTCTTGAGCACACTTGAAGTGAGAGAAGTGGATGGAGTGCCTATTATAGCAAAATTTCGGATAAAGAATGCATGCTTCGTTATGACAACAGATCAAATCAATGAGATTTTTGGGTTGAGAAAGGAAATTTCTATGTATGGGAAATGTTTTTTAGAGCTCAAGAAATATGGAGAAGGATTAGTGATGATGAGAACTTCAATCCTCAATTTTCTATGTCTACTAGTCTTGTTAATCCTATATTGTATTGTGCTCACCGGATCATAGCAAACACTGTCTTTGCTAAAATCGAGCCGAACAGGGTGAGAAGTGATGACTTGTATATCTTGCATTCTATGCTCACTTCTAAAAAGGCAGACTTCGGGGCCTATCTTTTAAAGAATCTTAGTCAACAAAATGTGCGGACTAATTGTGCTTATGGAGGAATAATTGCACTTATTGCTCAAAGGGTTAGTCCTTCACCCGAAAGAGAAGGTGCAATGGGCGCATTGATTGATGTTGCACACTTGGTAAGGTCTAAGAAGTTGAAGAGGAAGTTGAAGGTTGTTTGTGTTGTGGGGCGGAATATCCAGGACCTCTTTCCCTTTCTTGATTATGAGTTAATTACCATAAAGAAGAGTGAGAACTTGAAGCTCGATACACACGAACACATTCACTTGAAGGAACAATTTCACCAAAGGTTGAACAAAAGAGCAAGGGGTGCTTCAAGTTCTCAAGCACAAGAAGAAGAACAAGTTGAGGAGGAAGAGCCTATGCAAGAGGAAAACCCTTTTGAGCAAGAAGGATTTCATGTGTTTGAAGGGTGACGCTTAATGAATGGGGGTATGAGGTTCAATCTTTGAGGATTGATGTGGGTGAACTTAAGAATGAGTATTCTTGTCTTCGTTCCGACGTCACGAGGCTCATTGACAATTATCAATCCCTCAACACTACTGTGGACTCCGTAAATAGGACCGTGAACACCATGAGCAATAACATGAACACCATGGGAACGAACATTGAGGAAATTCTGGAGGCACAACGAGCTATGATGCAGTGGCATATTGGTGAAGGTCATTTCACTTACCCACCGATGGACCCCCCTTCGTGAAGTGATGATTTATATCTAACTTCATAAGGATGGGTAACTCATTTTCTTCTCCTTATCATGACTTCTATCCCGTATTTTTAGGATTTGAATTTTGGGTTGTAATGGTATTACTTGATGATGGTGGTACTTCTTCATAGGTAGCTTAGACCTCTTGGTATTTGTTCTTGTGATGGATTATTGATGAATTTGATCTTAGGATTTATGATGCTTTTATTGATTGTGCTTAATTCTTGTACATTGCTTGATATTGTCTCCACTTCTTGGCAAAACTTTTTAGACCTATGGTCCAAAAAAGTTTGGGGGGTGTGATAGTTTTGCCATTTTCTTCGCAATGCTATTATCATGATGATTTTTAGTGCTTCTATGATGTTTTGGACCTTATACTTATATGATGCTTGTTTTGCTTGTTATGTTTGGCCATATTGTTGTTTGCTTTGAGTAGTGAATGCATGAGATATGTTTATTGTTGTGTGGATGAGTTGAAAGTCTTGATTAGTGTAGTGGATTTATTGCTTGATTCTTGTTCTATCTTAGATACTTTTGATTTCATGATTCTTGAGATTTCATTGATATGAGCATTTTGATATGATATGAGTCTTGATCAACCATGTCCCGTGAGATTTGAGCCAAATTTTGCCCGTTTCAATCTTGAATGGATGACATTTTTTTTTTTATGTGAGTTCCACACATGTGCATTATATTCTAGAACTTGGCTTTAGTCTTATTTGAGGCTACATTAGATAATGATTTCACATGAGATGATATGAGGCATTTTCTTTGATCTATATTGCCCCACTTAGCCCTATGAGCCTACCATTGATATTGATATCCTTTGCTACCAATTTTGTGCTTATAACCCTTTCATTTGGTTAACCACACTTTAAGCCATTTTCCTTCCTTTTTGGAACTCTCTTGTCCTTATGATTAGTAGAGTGAAAAGAAGGAAGGAAGATTGGTGATATGATGAAGAAAATGGCGGCCAATGTGGAAAGAAATTCAAGTTTGCATGGATCGATTTGAAAAGAAGGTTCAAAAGGCAAGTGCTAGCAACAAATTGAAAAAAGGTTGACTTTTCATGAAAATTTGGTCAAGTTTGACTCAAGTGTTGTGAGTATGTTCACAACTTTGCAAAAAAAGGAAGAATTATCTTTGAAAATGTGATTTTGAAAGAGCATGAAGATGAGATTGCTATTTCCATGAAGACACGATTTACATGATGATTCCTTCTATGCTTTACTAATCATACTTAGTCACTATTATCCATATTTTCCTTCCCTACCAAAGAGCCAACACTACAACCTTTAAAAGTCCTCATTGATGTGTGATTGAATTGTCATTCCAAGTGGTGGAGAATGTAGACTTGAGCCAAGCCTATGGTAGTATTTGTATCATTATGTGATGAATGAGAGAGCTTAAACACTTGAGTGTTGAGTGAAACACCTATCTTGAGAGGATCATGACTCATTGACTTGATTTTGTGCTCATTGATTTGATTAGATAGTTGATTGAATGATATTGTATTTTAGATTGCTAGATATTGAGTGATGACTCTATGGCATTGATCTTGTGTTTGATGCTTCATACATACAATTATTCCCCTATCTTATCGCTTCGTTGCTCGAGGCCGAGCAACAATCTAGTTTGGGGGTGTGATTAGGGTCATAATTGCATGTTTTTGCATCCATTTCTACATGCCTTTGATGTGTTTATGTTCATATTTGACCCTAAAATGCTATACTTTGTGCATTCAACCCTTTTTGGCTAGAAAGTTATGTTTTGTAGTGAAAATGAGCAAAAATCGACAAGAGACGAGCAAGTTCGTAAAATTCCAGAAATTGTGAGTTGATCCAGTGGAATGAAATGATATACCATGTCGAAGACTTCGAAGAGAGGGTCGCAATGCAAAAAGAATCGAGTCAATCGGAGCTCTAGAACTCAAAATATGAAGAAAACGAGGAAGTCGAGGATCGATCGGACAAGTCGAGGCCGAGCTCGAGCGCAGCCAGGCCAGTCTCGTGTGACTATGAGCCTGCACTCGTGCGACACATCTCTGGTTCGGGTGAGGTTGAGTCACACGAGTGATCACACGAGCTGGACTCGTGCGATGAGGCTCTGGTTCGGGCGATGAAGGCTCGCACGAGTGATCACGCGAGCCAGACTCGTGCGACCACATTTTTGAAGGGTTGTTTCGTCTTTTCGCGTGTTTAATGAAGGGCATTTTTGACCAAGCATTGTGGGCACTATAAATACTTCAAGGATCAGATTCTCAAGGCATAATCCAAGTCACATTAGTTCATAATCATAGTTCAATTCTTAGATTAGATAGAGAGAGAGAGGTAGTTACTTGTGGGTTTCTTAAGATTTCTTCTCAAATTCTTAGATAACTTTTGATCTACCGCTTTGATCGTTGATCCGTTAATTCCTGCATTCTCGTCTGGTCTAAGGCTACATTCTCACAGATTGAATTTCAATTTCCATTGTCGGATTGCTAGTTACCATTTTAGAGGTAAATTGTATCTTTCCAATTTTCATTGTAATAGGTAAATCTCTTTACATTTCTTGCTTAATGATGATTGTTCCTAGCTTAATTGTTCTCATGTTTACTCAATTAGCCATGAGCTAATTCCTTTATGTGTTAGTGTATGATTCATATGGAGTAGTGTAGTGATATGTTGATCTTTTGAATGATTTGAGTTGTTGTATGATCAATTCTCTACATTGATGGATTGAATGAATGCTTGCATGTGTAGATGATAATAAGGGCCATTAGGGAGTTAGTCTCTTGCGAAAGTAGAGCTATTTTCCTAAACTTTCTTGTATTAAGGCCAATGCATATCAAGTGTTTGATAAAATTCCTAAGATAGTGAGAATTATCTCTAGTGAATTGGATGAACAATTAGAGGCTTTGATATGTTATTAGGGAAACCTTTTGCATGTTGGAGTGGCTTGCCCATGGATTATACACAATCTCATTGCATGATAAAGTGATACTTCACTCCATGAAACATAGGATAGTACACTAGCACATATCTCTCACATTTGCTCACTTTGCAACCCAAGGTGATAGGTAGTTTACTTCTTTGATGCATTAGTAGACGATAGATACCTTTCCCCTTAATTGCTTTGTTAGCTAGCCAATTAAAACAACGAATTTTCCTTACAAGTCCCTGTCTCCTTTGTGTTCGATATATATTAAAACTTTGTCAAGCTTACCACGCTAATAGCGAACACGTACACTTGCGTGAGGACTCATTTACACCGAACAACCCTTTTATTTCATCTAAGGTAATCTCACTTTTGGGCTTTCTATTGTTCACATAGTCTTCTTCCAAGAACTTAGAAAGCGTACTAATTACAATTCTTTGGTCCTTGGGACAATAGAACATACCCCCTTTCGTTCCTCTAGGGTATCCTACTAACAACTTCAATTCCGAACGTGGATCCAATTTTCCAGCTTCCTTATCCATCACATATGTCGGACATCCCCAAGTCCTTATGTGTCTCAAACTAGGCTTACGCCCGGTCCACAATTCCTTGGGAGTTTTATGAACCGATTTGGATGGGACCAAGTTTAGAATGTGAGCCGCTGTTTCCAAGGCATAGCCCCAAAACGACTTGGGTAACTCCGAATAACTCATCATAGATCTAATCATTTCTAAAAGAGTTCTATTTCTTCGTTCCGTAACCCCATTTTGTTGAGGGGTACCGGGAGCGGTCAATTGGGATACAATCCCATCACTTGAAAAGTAGGTCAAAAATTCATTGCTGAGGTATTCGCCTCGACGATCCGATTGTAGGAACTTGATACTCTTTCCCCTATGTTTCTCGGTCTCAGCTTTGAACTCTTTGAATTTATCAGAGGTTTCTGATTTGCACCGAATAAGGTAAACGTACCCATATCTTGAGTAATCATCCGTAAAAGTTACAAAATACTCAAAACCTCCTCTTGCTTGAACCGACATTGGCCCACATACGTCAGTGTGAACGATTTCCAACACTTCACTAGCTCTATTCCCCTTGGCCCCGAAGGCCCTCTTGGTCATTTTCCCTCTAAACAAGATTCAAACGTTGGAAACGGCTCAACATGGAGAGACTCCAACGAGCCGTCCGCCACCAACCTTTGAATTCTCTTTAGATTAATATGACCAAGTCTTAGATGTCATAGAAGTGTTTCGTTCACGGTTGAAGAAATTTTCTTTTCTTAGAAATAGTCGATGTGTTATAAGAAGCATTTTTCGTGTGGTGTGCACTTTTAATAGTATAAAGATTATTCACTAATATCCCGAACAGATGAACTCATCGTTTCAAAAAATAACAACCATATTATTAAAAGAAACTGAGTATCCATCAACGTACAATATAGAAACTGAAATTAAATTCTTCCTAAAATTGGGAACATAAAGAACATCTTTTAAAACTAAAACTCTATCTTCAAAAGATAGGTGCACGTCTCCCACTGCGACAGCCGCTACCCTCGTAGCATCGCCCAATGTGATGAGGATCTCATTCGCACTAAGTTTCCAGGTTTTCGGAACCCCTGTAAAGTGAAACGTACATGATCAGTGGCTCCCGTATCCACTACCCACGAATGGGAAGCATACGCTGCTAAACAAGTTTCAACAACAAGTGCATGAGAATTTCCTTTCTTCCCGGCCTTCTTTGGCTTGGGACAGGCCGTCCTCCAATGTCCTTTCTCACCGCAGTTGAAACACTTGCCTTTGGTAGCTTTCTTGATCCCTCCCTCATTGGTCACCTTACTTTTGGCTTGGTTCATGCCTTTAGTCTTTTTCTTCTTCTTTTTCCAACCTTTTGTTGCGGAAGAAGTCGGACCGCTTGCCACCAAGACTTGAGTTTGGTGTCCCATGAGTGTCTCCACCGATACCAAAGCTTGCAATAGTTGTGCCAACGTGAACTCTTGATTATTCATCATATAGTTCAATTGGAACTGCTAAAAGCTTTTCGTTAGAGAATGGAGAACAAAATTAACTTGCGTTTCCGCATCATAATCCACTCCAACTACCTCTAACTTGTTGAGGTAGCCCATCATCTTGAGAACGTGATCCCTTACGGGCGTTCCCTCCACCATTTTCAGCGATAACATATCTCGCATGGTGATTTGCCTAGCCGTACGATTCTAATGAGCGAACATCTCCTTTAGGTTTAGCATCATATCAGAAGCGGATTCCATGTCTTGGTGTTGGTGTTGCAACACATCTGACATTGAAGCCAAGACTGTACACCTAGCCATTTCATCAGATTTCGTCCACTCCCTATGATATTCCCTATCGGCAATATCCGCATCATCCGTAGGCGTAGGGGGCTTTGGTGTGTCTAAAACACATTAGTGTTGTTGTGCGGTTAGGACAATAAATAAGTGACGTTTCCAATCAACATAGTTTTCACCTTCCAATTTATTATCTTTAAGTATTGTAAACAGTGGATTAAAAAGAGATGACATGCTGAACTGAAATAAAACATACATTGCATCAATACATACATCGATTCGCAAAGATTATCACAAAATTTGATCATGCTTTGTATTAAAATCTCAAAAAAATACATAACATAAATCGTCCGACATCTTAAAACAGTTCACATAAGCCACGATGAGTGTGGACGTTTATGCAAACACATTTAAGCAAGTTACAAACTATTAATTTCATAAATTAATAGTCGGCTCCCACTAGACCATATAAAATCGGTAGGGACTCCGATGGAGAGTAATAAAATGCCAATTTTATACCTAAGTTTTAACCATGATTAAATACAGGATTATTACTTCATTTTGAATAAGCCACTCGATGGGAGGGTAAATACCGCTACTAATAATAATCCACAATCATCCTTTTGAGAATTCGTTCATGTGAACTTGTCTTTTGGCCTATCCGATACGGAGAAAGGTGCTTGCCAATGCGTAGCCAAAGGACTTAACAAACAAATTAATCATGGAGGCCAAATAATTTAATTTTATTATCTAGAATAAAATACCGAATTATATTTAAAACATACTTAGTAATTTTCGGAGTTGAGATTTTTCATTATGACATTCATGCAATCAAATATTTAATCAAATTAAATAAATAAAGCATGCATAAAAAAATTAAACAAATTGGCACGTTATATCCAATTGTCATGGTTTAATTTCTCGTTTTGACTACGAGATATCGTAATCACCGTTCGTCTCGATTAAGCTCCCACTCGACCGCAACAAAATTACAATAACTTTGTCTCTGGATCTTAAAATCTCCGTTCTTCATCTTTGATATCGGTTACAATTTATTTACGAAAAATAAATAAACCTATCGTCTAGACTAGTCTATTACATAAAAACATCCTAGTCTACCCATGGATTTTCTCACGGGAAAAATGATCCGAACGAATCGAATTTTAAAACCGCATCATCATACATGCATGCAAAAAAAATATTAAACCATGACAATTGGATACCTGCAAAAAAGATCTAGCAATTCTACTATCCAATTTTCAAATTTAATATTAAAGACTTAAATTACAATTCAACGTATAGAGCCCAAAACCGGCTCTGATACCAATTGTTGGGGAATTAAACGCTGATCTATTTGAGATTTACGCTAAATATAAATTTAACCCTACAATTAATATCATGATATAAACATAATTAAATCAAATAATTGTATACCCAACAACAGGCTATGCATGCAAAACATATGAACAAATAATATCACATAAAGCCCTAAGCATGCGGAACTAAGGGATTTAGTGAATTATACCTCTTGGAGAAAAGGCAGTTTCTGAGACAAAAGGCGTCCTTTGTTCCCTTGGTGAAAGGCACTTTTTGAGACAAAAGGCGTCCTTCTGAGATGCTTTAGGAATCCTTTTCAAACACCCTATGTTCTGACTCCGAGAAATCAACTTGATCAACCCAACAAGCCTTCTCAAGTATTCCCTTGTCCTTATTCGTACACCAGGTGGGAGGCCACACGAATAATTTCAACACATGGAAAGAAAAATATTTGTTGCCCAACACTACTAGTAATTTTTTAAAATTACCTTCTTGAATAATAATTATTTTGAAGTCTTGTATCATCTCATATTTATAATGAGAATACAAAATCTTGAATATCTAATATTTCAAATCTTGATTATCATGAATATCAAATATTCTAATCTTGATAATCTTGAATACTAAATATTCAATTCTTGATATTTCTTTATTCATTATTTTCAAAAAAAATTTTAATTCAAGAATTTTCGAAAATTACCCTACATATATTAATTCAATGAGATCTTGATTTTATTAGATATTCTTGTATCCAAGATACATATCTATTTTTCATAAAATCTCTCAATAATTTATTATACATGTTGGTCCCGAAACGAGTTAAATCAATGTATGGGGGGGCAAATACACTGATGTCAGATTTTTCTGAAGACTCAGAAAAATACTCTTACACGCTCAGTCAGGAAGATCCTGATGTTACTCAGCAAAACTGATAGTCCGCAGTGGCAGCAGGTACATGTCAGTAATGGAGTCAGATAGGCGAGTGTGAGTAATGTGCTCGGAAGCTCAGTAGAGATAACAAACCTACTGACTGCTCAGAAGCAAGTCAGTTGGACTACAATCTCAGTAAGCTAGAGTACGTGCGGAATGTGAACCCTTAGTTTCTACTCGATTTAGCTTCTGAAAATTTTTCTCTGAGTTTGCATAGTAAATTGGTGGTTAAGGTTGGTGCACAATATTAAGACTCAGGATGATTGATTCAGCGTGAAGATCAAAACAATGCAGTATACTCAGTTTAATATGAATGGCAATTATGATCATGAACACGAATGTAAATCAGCACACAAGGGTCTTTTTAACGTGGTTCAGAGATAACCAACTCCTACGTCCACGGCCTGATTTAACAGAAAGCTATCCTCAAAGCCCTGAGGATAGGTACTTGATTTTTACGTGCCAAGGGACACGAATAGCCAACTTCCTCTCTTAGAAACTGACCCCTAGGAGTTTTACAAGTCCCAGTCCTTCTAACCAACCAATCTCACACCCTGAGTGGTTTGGTATTCTTGGTTTTCAACTAAGGATAGCCCTAGCAATACAAAGCAATGCTAAAGATAAGAGCTATCAAGACTAAGCAAATACAGAGTGAATCCTACTACAACACTAGGGAAATTTAATTGCAGAGTGTTGTTCAACTTATGCTTTGAGTGCTTGGATTCTTGAGAGCTTTCGCTTGGAAATTTCCCGTTAGCCTTGAATAGGTGCAAAGCCCTTTGTATTTATAGGTAAGATTCAAAATAGATCCGTTGGAAGAGATCTACCCAAATCTTTCCTATTTTAGGGTGGTTGCAAGCTAGATGTACTATTGACCTAATTGTCATGCTTAATATGTCAATCTTTGTCCCGCCGCCTGTAACTCTGAGACGCATAAAATGCCGCATTAACTGCTGCGCAGACTCCGTACATGCATGTCGAAAGATCATTGGCTCTCCGTACAAACGGCTAGTTGACCATCTGACACTTGTCCTTCTTCGTACATTCAATATTCTGAGTCTCTTGTTAATAACTCAGCCTGAATGTTTGTCTTTATCGGTGTCTTACTGACATTCTCTTTGTCTCTTTGTCCCATAGCATAAATAACCTTTTTGCTTTGGACTTACATGGATCAGGTAAACTGAACCAAGGCCTAAGTCAGGTCTTACGAGCATTCAGCTCGGCCTGATAGGTAATTCAGCTCAGTATGTGTAACCTTTTTACTTTGGACTTACATGAGTCAGATAAACTGACTCAAGGCCTAAGTCAGGTCTTACGAGCATTCAGCTCGGCCTGATAGGTAACACTTACTCTTTACTGACTAAGTTCTGTCCTGAGCATGCTTAGTGTACTCAGTAGAAACATCAGTCAATGGAACTCCGGATTGTCTTCAGGATGGATCTGCAAGCTTCGGTCTTATGCTTCAGTTCAGGCAATCTTCAGCAAGACTGACTCTGACCTTCTTCAGGGCAAGTAGCACTTCAGACTTCAGGCAATTGGGTCGACTCCAATATTCTTCAGTCTTCAATACGTTCCCCCTGAACTGAATCCCTAACCTGACTATCCTGAGCTAGATAATCCTGACCAACTGTACTTAGGCAAATCATCAGGGGTTTTGAGATCTAATCAAAATACTCAGATTTTCCCAACAATTTCCCCCTTTTTGATGATGCCAAAACCCTTAAGCAAATTCCTATCCATCTATACAATCAACTGACTTAGTTAGTGAAAATAGTTCAGTACCTCCTGACAAACTAGGCACTTAGTCTATAAGATGGAAACAAGGAATGGGTTAGTACAGTTCTTGATAAGAGTGTTGAAAATAGATCAAGAGTCAACAAGAAGTTGTACTCAGGAACAATAACTTCATTAATTTTCAACAAGGTACAATGTCCTGAAGCTATTACATATGTGTTCCTGAACAACTATTTTCCTGATCTATCTCACTCTTCATCACCTTCCCAGCGGCTGGCCGGAATGCCATACATGTCGAGCACCCTCCTTAGGTAATGATCCAGTTTGATTGGATCAGTTGCGACATTCGAAACTTGGGCAACTCTGACAACTTCGGCCTGAATAGCATCTCTGTCTAGCTGATTTGAGTTCCTGATGAGCGGAAGGGAGTACCTGACCATGTCAGGAGGAGTAATCTCTATGCCTTGTGCATCAGCATGTCGAATTATTTCGATCCAGAGATTTGGGTACTCCTCCGTCATCCAGTAGTGAAAGACATCTGCCTTATCTTCATTCAACTCACTCCATATCTCCACTACATCGAAAAGGTAACTCCACCTATTCCAGACAGGAATCCAGTGCTCCATCATCTCCACTGGAATGATTTCCTCAATCAGCATGGACTTCAGAGGTCCCTGGCCCTGAACAACCTTCAACTTCCGCTGAGTTTTCTTCTTCGGAGCTTGAGCAGACTTGTACTTTTCTAACTGAGCAGTTAAGTACTCGTTGGACTACTTCAGCCACTGAACCTGACCGAGGTGCGTAATTTCTACTAACTTCGCCATCCTCTCCTTCTCGATCATTTCAGGAACCCTACTCTGAGTCAAACCTGGGAACTGACCTTTCTCCGATTCTTTCCAGATGGTAGCCAAAGGATCCTCAGTCTGCTTGAGCTTCTTCTGAGCAGGCTGACTCTGACTTCCCTCAGCCGCCACTACGGAACTCGTCCGTTTCTTCTCCTCTCCACCGGGACCAAGACCTGATTTCTTCAGCACGGTCTGAATCAGCTTCTTCTTCCTTATTCCTTCCCCCTTTTTGGCATCATCAACATTCACTTTGTTGATGACTTCCTCAAGGGCTTGGGCCATAAGTTCAAATCCGCTAGACATATCATGCTGAGTTTCTTCATAATCTTGCATACGGGCAGTGAGAAAGTTCACTTCAGTACCGTAGATCTTCAGTTGGTCCTTGGCCTCAGTGGAAACGGCTTTGGAGATGTCAGTCGTCATTGGGGCACAGGTTTCAGCAACAGTTGATTGAATCTTGGCCGTCAGTTCAGCTAACAACTCCGCCTTGATTTCTCCCTTCATTTGAGCAAATTTTTCTTCCACCTTTTGACTCAGCAAAGAATTGAACTTTGCATCCTGCTCAGATAAGGCATCAACTGTCATTTTGTTGCAGGCTTCAAGTATCTCTGATGTTTGCGCTGCAATAGCTGTGACCTCAGTGCCAACAAAGACTCCAAGACTGGCCATCGCCTCTGCCCATTCTGCATCCAAGCGAACCTGATCTTGATTCAGCTATATCAACTTTTTGCTAATGAGATCAGTAGAGTTACTTAACTTCTGCGTCTTTCCCTCAACAACGTTTACCCGCCTGTGAAGATTGGCAAGTGCACGTGAAGAGTTTTGCACAAGAGATGATTGAACTGAATGCTGACCAGTTTTGACATGGATCAGATCAGATGGACACTCTCCTAAAGCCTCAGCAATCCCGGGTCCCTGGAGTGCTTCATAGGCCGGTGCACTGACCCCTTCAGTGCCACCTTGCTGACTATCCGCAGCAATCATCACCAATCCCGTCTCCCTCTCTCCTTTAGGCAGAACTTTCAGAACTCTCACCAGTTCCATTCCAACACCTTCAGCCCTCTCCGGCTCAGCAACAACAACTTTGGGATAGATTATTCTGACCGTATTGACAAAATCACCTATCCTAAGAAGCGGAGTGATGGAAATGACCTGAAAAGCATCAAAAAGTGCAGCTTCTTCCTCAGCAAGCAGTGACCACCCTTTCTTCTCCACCAAGGCGGCCATTTTAAAGTACGTGGCCCTCCGAGTCATGGCATAAGTTTGGAGCTGAACAGCCTCCTCTTGCTGAGCTGCAGTCAGATCTGAGAGATGCTGGGAAGCAATCTTCTGAGCCTGATTCCGGGTCAGTATTTCAAATGGGGTCAGGCTCCCTTCAGCTGGAGCTGGGAATCTCCAAGTTGTTTCCTCAGTAGTAGACGGTTCAGGGTGATGCTCAGACTCTGCCTGAGGCCTTTCAACCTCCGTGGGTTCCCCCTTGTCGGGTTCCCCCTGAGCATCAGTATCTGCAGGTTCCCCCTGAACCTCTACATCCCTCTCTTCTTCCGTTTTCTCTGAACCTGCCGGAGTTATCTCCAACCCGGCTACCAACTCAGGAACTACGATCAGGGCAGACTGAATCTGCTCATCAGCCTTTTCGCTTTCCAGAACAAAGGCTTGTTCCTGAATTGGTGCAGTATCAAGTGGTTCCTGAGGCACACCAGCTTCTTGCTCACTCACCGGAGCAACTGTCTGAACATCCATCTGGGCAGGCTCCTGAGTAGTCTCAGAATCAGAAACCTGATCAGTCTGTTCCACTTCCTTTGGATCCTCCACTACCATCTCATCTTCTAACACCTCATCCTCAGAAGGCTTCCTTGTCAGTCTTTCCTTAGAAGGAGATGTTGACTTGGTTGCAGGAGCTTTTCAACTTCACAATTATAGACTTGATGGTTGTGACCTTCTTCTCAGATTCCTTCATCTCTGAAGGCTTCTTCTCACTCTTCTTCACTGCCTTGCCCTTCCCAGATGACAAGCTACGAAAAAGGACTTACTTGCCAGTCAGGGCAGTGAATTTTTCCTTGTCCAAGTCTCCAAGAGCCAAAGTTTGGAGCATCAGAGAGATGCGAGTGCCATAGTTGACTGGCTTCGAGAAAGTGCAAGTCCCATCAGCACCCTCTACCACCTTGTTTCTCTCAGGAACCAGTTGCAGAATGAAGAACTCCTCCCAGTCAAACAACTTGTTTTCCACCATAGCCTTCATCTGAAATAAGTTTGGCCTTGAAACATGGTAGTCTTGGAAGGTGCCATGAGATCTGAAAGATTAGTTGTAAAGAGAGAAATATAGTATAGGATGCAAGAATTCAGAAAGTGGAAAGGTTTTTTAGAATTGGATTGCATCTATTTATACTAAAAGTTCAGTTCAATCGGACGGTTCAGAATAAAAGACCTTTAATTTTTAACGGTTGAGAGTAAAACCTAAAGCTGCATGCACGTGGATTGGGCAGTTTCAGATTTTAAAGGTCATAATTCAAAAACTTTATCGGAAATAGTTCCCGCTTCCTTTGCATTTAATGCTCGTCAGAGGATATCCATATTTAATTCAAATTATTGCATTAAATAATAACAAAAAATAAATGAACGGCGGAGATGGTATGACAAAAAGGTATGATTTGACAGCTTGACAGACAGTATCAAAGATGATGTAAGCAAGATATGATGACTAAAAATAATTCAGAAAACATACCAGTCAGTCAGATTTCGATATCTGACTGATACCACATTTTACCTATCAGGGTGACAAGTCCTGAATTCAATGTCCTGAACTTTAGTCAGTCTATACTGACCATCCTTTCTTACTGACTGTTCCCCCTCCAGCCATTTACTCTCTCTACTGACCTTTCAAACTGATCCTTACTTAGTCGTTCCCCCTGACCTTATGCATACTGAACTGAGATTCATACTGAATCTCCTAAGCCTGGGTCAAGAAGTCCTAACTCTACTGACAACTCAACAAACCTGGTTTCAGGTAAAGCCTTAGTCAGGATGTCAGCTCTCTGCTTGTCTGTAGGGACCCTTTCAATCCTTATATCTTTCTTCTCAACATGATCTCTGATAAAGTGATGCCTGATGTCTACATGCTTACACCTTGTGTGTAAGACTGGGTTTTGGGATATGGCAATGGCACTATTGTTGTCACAATAAATTGGGACTTCAGTGGCCTCTATATGGTAGTCTCTCAGTTGTTGCTTCAACCAAAGGATCTGGGAGCAACAACTGCCTGCCGCCATATACTCAGCCTCAGTAGTAGACGTTGCAACACTGGTTTGCTTCTTAGAAAACCAAAAGATCAGTTTGCTCCCTAGAAACTGACATGTGCCTGTAGTTGATTTCCTATCAAGCGTACAACCTCCATAATCTGCATCTGAATTACCACTCAGCTCTAGCTTGTCATCAGAGGGATACCAAAGTCCTAAATTGATTGTACCTTTCAGGTATTTCAATATCTTTTTGGCACTCTCTAGATGACTCTTCTTAGGATAAGACTGATACCTTGCACAAACTCCGACTGCATAAGTGATGTCAGGACGACTTGCAGTCAGGTACAATAAGGATCCAATCAGTGCCCTATATTCAGTCTGATTCACTGAGGTCCCCTCCTTGTCATGATCCAGCTTCTCATTTGTGTTCCTGGGAATATGTGAGACTTTGCTGGTCTGAACTCCAAACTTCTGAATCAGGTCCCTCGCACACTTGGACTGATTTATGAAGATTCCGGAGTTAGATTTCCTGACTTGAAGACCTAGGAAGAAGTTCATTTTTCCCATCATTGACATCTCAAATTTCCCAGTCATTAGCTTGGAGAATTTCTCACAAAACTTCAGATTAGGAGATCCAAATATTATGTCATTCAGATAAATCTGAACCAAGAGAATGTCCTCCCCTTCGAATATCCTGAAGAGGGTCCTGTCCACTGTTCCTTTCATGAACCCATTGCCTCTAACCTTGCGACCGGAGCAAAGGTCTCATCATAGTCGATCCCTTCGGCCTGAGAGTAACCCTTTGCCACTAGTCTGGCCTTGTTTCTGACAACAATATTCTTCTCATCCCTCTTATTCTTGAAGACCCACTTAGTGCCAATAACATGTTGACGCCTAGGTCTATCAACTAACTCCCAAACTTGATTCCGCTCAAACTGATTGAGCTCATCCTGCATGGCTAGGATCTAGTTGGGGTCAACAAGAGCTTCTTCTATGTTCTTAGGTTCCTGATAACTCAGGAAGCAACAGAGCATAGCACTCTCACTAAAGGACAA
>JAPKLY010001909.1:18149-32559 GCA_026898435.1 Prunella vulgaris | reverse complement strand
GGGAGAAGAAGGAAACGTGGCTTGTTCTCATCCCCACATATGTGT
This sequence comes from Prunella vulgaris, assembly GCA_026898435.1. NCBI lineage: Eukaryota > Viridiplantae > Streptophyta > Magnoliopsida > Lamiales > Lamiaceae > Prunella > Prunella vulgaris. The sequence continues at coordinate 32,514 of JAPKLY010001909.1, read as the reverse complement.
CACCACCTATTTTCTTCAATGACTTCATGGCAGAAAATTGAGGAACACACCCCTGTTCTCCAAAATTCCAAGCAACTGCCTGATTTCAAGGACCCATCTCGCCGGAAACCATGGAGAGAGTCGTCGCCTACTCTGAATTCAGAGCCTCCTGAATTCTCCAGCCCACAGCCGTGCCGCCCACCATTCTCATCGCCAAACTTCTCCACACCATACCCGATCTGCTCCCAACCGGAATTGCAGCAGCTTACCACGCCTCTGTTCACGTTGGAATGCACAACCTCCACCTGAAATTCACCATGGCCGGAAGAGAATGCTCCATGTCCACAGCCCGAAATCGCAACCGTGCACAACCAACAACCGGAAAATATACTCGGAACCATCGATTGCTACCGGAACAGAACCACCAAGCCAACAGCTGTTTGAAGAAGCAAAGCTCTTGCCGGAATTTTCTCTTCGCCATTCCTCATCACAACGCCGAAAATTGATGAAGCCGCAAAGCTTGAAGCCCGTCTTTGGTGCCTCTCTGGTGCCGGAAATTGAAGAAATTATTGAAGAGGAAAGAAGAAATCGTTCAAATACTGAAAGTTCTAAAAGGTAAAAAGATATTTTTCTTATGGCATGGTTTGCTGAACGTAGCACTGCCAGTGCCAAACTTGAACACAAACAGTGCTGGGCATGTCGAAACAAATGACACGGTTTGCCATAATTCGCATTGCCAGTGCCACACTTGAGCATAAACCGTGTTGGACATGTCGAAGTAATTCGCACGGTTTACAAAAATTCGCACTGCCAGTGCCACCCTTCTACACAAACCATGTTGCATTGAAAATTCAGGAATTTGTTTTGGTCCTTGTGTGAGATTAAGCTCAACTTCCATTTTACTTACTAAGCCCATTTGATTGGAATATAAAGGAAGGAAGAAAACATACATACACAACAACACATTCGTAGGATACTTCTTCTCCAAGATTGTGGGAAGCTCCTCTCCCGACACACACTACACACACTAGAATAGGGTTTAATTTTCTGCAATTTCTTAGATAGATTTTAGTTAGTTCTTTTAATTTCTTGCAAGATTGAAGCTATTGGAACTCCATTGATGTGATATTTTTCCAATATATTTCATTTGGAGGTTTAATTCTAATGTTTGTGGTTTATTGTTATTTCATTGTTATGGGCTTGTTGAGTTTGATCATGGGCTAATTTTATTGTGCTTTGGGTGATGAATATTGAGTGAGAATTAGTGATTCTATTGTGTTTATTGTTTTAATTTTGTTTTGTTAAATGAATGAACTCCTAATTTGTGGATTAATTGAGCTTAAAATGATTGTTCTTATTTGATTATGCATTTTAATTAAGTTAGCAACAAGCGAGAGCTGCATTTTCTTGATTGAATGTGTGATTGAGTGGAATGAGTGATTAAATTATTAATCGTTGGTTTTCTTGAGCATTAGTGGATTGTTCTTCTATAATTGTGCATTTTAATTGAGTAGGCAACAAGCGAGAGCTGCGTTTGCTCTATTAGGTGTATCGTTGTGTTGAATGAACTATTAATTGCTATTGTTAGGACATCTATTACACCGAGAGGGGATAGATCGTCTAGAATACTCACGATTAGGCACTAGGTTGAGTGAACAATAAGCGAGAGATGCGTTTATTTAATTTGGTAAGTGTTTTTCTCTAATTTGGCTGTTTGGTGAATTGAGATTAGGCATAGATACAATAGGTCACGAAACTCACTTAATTGAAATTACCCTAAGCTCACATCCTCCCCACTTCCCTTAGTTGGTTGAATTAGGTAGTTTAGTTTAGCTGCTTTGATTTTATTTTTGTTAAATCCAAAACCCGAAAATATTTATCGCTTTCATAGGTTTAGTAGTACTCCATTTTTATTGTCTCCTTGCACTAGAACACCTCCCTAGGGTTCGATATTTTTATTACTTGGTCAAGCCTACTGCTACAAAGATCCTATACACTTGTAGGCTTAGTGAATTGTGAGAACACAATTTGCGCAATCAAGTTTTTGGTGCAGTTGTGTTTAATTGAGACTTAGGATTTGTTGAGTGCTTCTATTAGTTGCATTTTATTTTCTTTATTTTTATTTGTTTTTTTGATCTTTTGGGAGTTGATACTTTCCCTTTTTGTCGGTGTGATCGCAAAGAAAAGAAGATGGATGGATACAACAACTACTCGTGGGATCAAAGCTACAACAATAGCGTTGTTTATCCTCCATAACAATACACATACCCTCCTCAACCACACCCTTATACCTATACTTCCAATCCCTATCCTTATTCCTACCCCTACTCATATCCCCCTACTCCTCTTTCTATGCCTCTGCATCAAGAAGAGCAATCCTCGAGCCATACAAAAGAATCTCAACAAGCTAGCAAAATGGGATCCAATGCAAACTCAAATGATGAGTATCAAAGAGTATATGATTCACTCTTGTCTACATCCAAGGAAAACCGCATTGAGATGAAGAGGATGTATACGATCTTGTTGAAAGATATGGAAGGATATGATTCCAGTGATTCAAGGATTGAGAAGAGCAAATTTGAATTGATAAAAGTGATCTCCTTCTTGGAGAATCTACTTGAAGAGGAGGAGAGAGAAGACTGAAAGAGAAGAGGAAAATGAAGAAGAAAGAGTTGAAGAGAAAGAAGTGGAAAGAGAGAAGCTAGAGCAAGAGTTGGACTATGATTTAATTAGGAGTTTATTTAAGGAAGATTATGAAGAAACCATAGCCTCTTATGTCCAAGAAAATCATGAGAATTCTCTCAACCCTTCTTATCTTAATATTTGTACTAATTCTCTTCTTGAAGATAATGAGTATGATATCTCTCTTATTTGCATTGATAGAAATCAAGATGAAGAAGAAAAAGGGGAAGAGGATAAAGAAGACCCAAGAGAAGATGATGAAGTTGTCATTTCACTTGTCAACAATGGTGAAGAGGAAAGTACTTTGATTGGCATGAGCAAGAAAGGGGAAGAACATCAAGAAGAAGTGGAAGATGAATTGAAAATCAAAATGAGCATTTCTAAACCCTTAATCTCTTCCATTTATACTTTAAATGATAATGATTTTTCTTGTGATTTTATTATGCCTCTTCATAGAGTTGACCTAAGGATAGAATTGAAGATTCTCTTGGGTATCCTAGACAATAAGAAAGAAGGATGGATAGAAAGAAGGTTGAGAGAGGAAAAAAGATGTTCATTCAAGAAAATGTGGAAGAGGGAGGGTAATTGGTGCACAAATGATGAGAGCCTTCATGATCAAGAAGCACAAAGGTTAAAATACAATGGCAAGGAGGATCGTTATCCTTGGCCATTCCGATGAGGGAAGTTGAAATTTTGTTAATAACGTCCGGCTTGAAGACGTAAAACTTAGCGCTAAATGGGAGGCAACCCATTTTATTGCTTTCTTTTCTTTTGCTTTTCTTTAGTTTAGATTGCTTCTAATTTCCTTGAAGTGTGTGATGTGTAGGAGAAGAGGAGCAAGGATCCTTATGAGAAGAGTCTTAGTGTTGAGCTTGAAATGCCGAGCAAAGTGAGGAAGCTAATGTGCTAGCTTGAGGAAGAGAAGTCGTATGGTGCAAAGAGAAGGTACCACGAACCCGAGCTTAGAGTTGCATAGCAGGCTCTAAGTTTAGGGGAGTTATGTTTGTTTGTTTTTCTTTTATTTTACATTGCACCGGCGCACATGAGGTTCACATGATAATTGCATAGACACACGCCTCATTTTTGTTGATCTTGCTCTATTTGATGCTTCCTTGGGAGATTGTGTGTGCATCATCTTATTGAGAGATTGTAGTGAATTGATTATTTGGAGATTTTGTTTGACATATGTGCTAGATGATGTTGCTTAGGCATGAACTATATATGATCAATTCGTGCTCGAACTTAGAGTTGTATAGCAAACTCTAAGTTTGGGGGGTGCATTATTTTTGTGTGGTTTGATTTCTTGTGCATTGCACCGGCTTACTCACCTCATTGATACTTGATGGTTGTGTGATAAAATGATTTTTGTTGAGATGATTTCGTTTCTAGAGTGTTGCTTGATTGGTGCATTATGTTGCTTGGTTGTTATTTGAATCATTGGTCTTTGATATCTTGAGTTGTTGACTTGTTGTGGTGAAGAGTCTTTTGAAAAGTGTTTTGAGTCACATTGAAAACCGGTGAGACTTGAGCCTCGAACCAAATTTTAAAACGGTTTGTCAATTGTGAGTGGATCAATCATTGTCAATGATTCTAGAACTTGCTTGAGAGCTTGCTTGAAACTACAATTGTGAGAAATTATGGGATGTGATCTAGGCCATCTTTGATTTGTAAAGTCACTTAGCCAAATTTGTCCATACCAAATAGAATTTTTCCGTAGTTAGCCACTTTGAGCCTGTTGACTTATTTCTTTGGCAAGCTACAAATTTAGCCGATTTATCCTTTTTGTTGAGCTTAATTGTCCCAATAAACTAGTGGAGCTTGAATTTTGGTAATGAGGTTGAATTGTGCTTAAATGTGAATTTGGTGGTGGAATTGTGGTGAATGTGAATGATGGTGAAAAATAGAAAAAAAAGATGAGTTGTGATGTGCACTTGAAAAAGATTGAGTGATGTGAAAAGAATTGAAAAATGAATGATGAAAGAACTTCTTTGTGTACAAGAATTTGGTGAGCTTTGAAATTTAAAAAGTGCTTGATGGTGTTAGTGAAGTGAAAAGAAAATGTGCTTGAAAAGAGAACAAGTAAATAGTTGGAGTTTGAGACTTTAAGTGCAAATTGATCACTTGTTACTTGTCTTATGGGAGTGTACAGATATACTAGTTGTCTTGACCTCTCGCTCTACTAGTTTACGAGTTACTTTATCCATATTTTTCCTACCTAAACCAAAGAGCCTATATTACATCCAAATGAAAAGTCCTATTGATCCCATTGTTGAACACATTGAAGTGGTGGAGAGTGTAAATTTCTAGCAAGCTTATGGTGATTATGTGACATGATTTGGTTGATGAGTGCATACACTTGCCTATTTTTGCTTTGAGTGTTGAGAGAAACACTTATCCATGAGAGTTGATGACTTGAGAACTTTGATGAGGTACAATTCACCATGACTTGTCTCTTTCTCTTGTGTCTTGACTACTGAGGAGAATGTTAATTGTTGAGTTTGTGATCACTTTTTGAACATGCATTCTTGGGAATAATTTCATCGCAACCTTCCCACCGTTCTTCATTTTCTTTCGTTGCTCGGGGACGAGCAACACTTCAAGTTTGGGGGTGTGACTAGTGTGAAATTTGCTAGAAATTCTTGTGCTTTTATTGCTTAATTTGATAGGATTTCATGCATTTTCTACATTAATTTGACCAATTGTGCTTAATTATCATAAAAGGTATTGTTGTGCTATTTTGTAGGAAATTGTCAATTTATTTGAGCCAATATATATCTATTTTAAGTTGAGCTGATGATTAAATTGTTGTGGTATTAATTTGGTCCACTTGTGAAGGATAAGTTATAATTTAATTGTGTAGATCCATTTTTGCAATTTTGAAGCCCAAGAGTTATTGAGTTATTTGGTCTTAATTGAATTGGAGCACAATGCTTAAATTTCATTCCTTTTCTCAATTAGATAAAAGTCTAGGATCTCAATTGCAATTATTTGTATAATTAATGGAAGAAAGGGTGTGGTGTACAGGTTCAAAGGAAATGAGGTTCATGACTTTGACCAAGGGAGAAGAAGGAAACGTGGCTTGTTCTCATCCCCACATATGTGTCAACCACCTATCTTCTTCAATGACTTCATGGCAGAAAATTGAGGAACACACCTCTGTTCTCCAAAATTCCAAGCAACAGCCTGATTTCAAGGACCCATTTCGCCGGAAACTATGGAGAGAGTCGTCGCCTACTCTGAATTCAGAGCCACCGGAATTCTCCAGCCCACAGCCGTGCCGCCCACCATTCTCATCCCTGGACTTCTCCATACCATCCCTGATCTGCTCCCAACCGGAATTGCAGCAGCTTACCACGCCTCTGTTCACACCGGAATGCACAACCTCCACCGGAAATTCACCATGGCCGGAAGAGAAAGCTCCATGTCCACAGCCCGAAATCGCAGCCGTGCACAACCAACAGCCGGAAAATCTGCTCGGAACCATCGATTGCTACCGGAACAGAACCACCAAGCCAACAGTTGTTTGAAGAAGCAAAGCTCTAGCCGGAATTTTCTCTTCGCCATTCCTCATCACAACGCCGAAAATTGATGAAGCCGCAAATCTTGAAGCCCGTCCTTGGTGCCTCTCTAATGCCAGAAATTGAAGAAATTGTTGAAGAAGAAAGAAGAAATCGTACAAATATTGAAAGTGCTAAAAGGTAAAAACATTTTTTTCTTATGGCATGGTTTGCGGAACGTAGCACTGCCAGTGCCAAACTTGAACACAAACAGTGCTGGGCATGTCGAAGCAAATGGCACGGTTTGCCATAATTCACACTGCCAGTGCCACACTTGAGCATAAACCGTGCTGGGCATGTCGAAGTAATTCGCACGGTTTGCAAAAATTCGCACTGCCAGGGCCACCCTTCTACACAAACCATGTTGCATTGAAAATTCAGGAATTTGTTTTGGGCCTTGTGTGAGATTAAGCCCAACTTCCATTTTACTTACTAAACCCATTTGATTGGAATGTAAAGGAAGGAATAGAACATACATACACAACAACACATTCGTAGGATACTTCTTCTCCAAGATTGTGGGGAGCTCCTCTCCCCACACACACTACACACACTAGATTAGGGTTTAATTTTCTGCAATTTCTTAGATAGATTTTAGTTGGTTCTTTTAATTTCTTGTAAGATTGAAGCTATTGGAACTCCATTGGGGTGATATTTTTCCTATATATTTCGTTTGGATGTTTAATTCTAATGTTTGTGGTTTATTGTTATTTCATTGTTATGGGCTTGTTGAGTTTGATCATGGGCTAATTTTATTGTGCTTTGGGTGATGAATATTGAGTGAGAATTAGTGATTCTATTGTGTTTATTGTTTTAATTTTGTTTTGTTAAATGAATGAACTCCTAATTTGTGGATTAATTGAGCTTAAAATGATTGTTCTTATATGATTATGCATTTTAATTAAGTTAGCAACAAGCGAGAGCTGCGTTTTCTTGATTGAATGTGTGATTGAGTGGAATGAGTGATTAAATTATTAATCGTTGATTTTCTTGAGCATTAGTGGATTGTTCTTCTATAATTGTGCATTTTAATTGAGTAGGCAACAAGCGAGAGCTGTGTTTGCTCTATTAGGTGTATCGTTGTGTTGAATGAACTATTAATTGCTATTGTTAGGACGTCTATTACACCGAGAGGGGATAGATCGTCTAGAACACTCACGATTAGGCACTAGGTTGAGTGAACAACAAGCGAGAGCTGCATTTATTTAATTTGGTGAGGGTTTTTCTCTAATTTGGTTGTTTTGTGAATCGAGATTAGACATAGACACAATAGGTCACGAAACTCACTTAATTGAAATTACCCGAAGCACACATCCTCCTCACTTCCCTTAGTTGGTTGAATTAGGTAGTTTAGTTTAGCTGCTTTGATTTTATTTTTGTTAAATCCAAAACCCGAAAACATTTATCGCTTTCATAGGTTTAGTAGCACTCCATTTTTATTGTCTCCTTGCACTAGAACACCTCCCTAGGGTTCGATATTTTTATTACTTGGTCAAGCGTACCGCTACAAAGATCCTATACACTTGTAGGCTTAGTGAATTGTGAGAACACAATTTGTACAATCAGGGGGCGGGAATGGTATGTAGGTATTGGAGGTGCGTGTGGGCTTCAATATTAGGGCTTTTGCCTTTGAGAAGGATTTATTTATTCTCCTTGAAATTTCGACGCTATGGTGATATCTATTATATATTTTGTTCTTTAATTTTTGAAAATTTTATTTTTGCAATGGATTATTTTATGCATGCTATTGATTTTGTTTTCTTGTTTAATCTAGTTATGTTCTAATTTATCTATGTTCTAAACATGTGATTTAGGATTAAGTACCCCTGTTATGATTAGATAAATTAGGGTCCAATAGGAGTTAATTTTATGTTATGAATTGAATTGTGAGATGATTGTTAGAGATTTTGGTTGTTCATAAATTGGATTTCTTGCATGCTTAAGGCCATTAGGTGTTAGGAGTTAATTTATGCAATTATATGATTTCTAATTAAGAGTCTTGTTAATTGGGCTAATGTTTGGACCAGTTGTGTCAATTAGCTGAGGACGATGACATGAAACACTAGTTAATAATTAGTGAGAGCCGAATAAATTAGTTTAAGTACCTTGTTGGAAATAATTAAATTATTCAACACCTTAGGATTTTAATTTGTCTTGAAGGCGGGAATGAGGGCTCTAGATACACTTACCCCGATTCGTCGATGATAGACAACATAGTTTAATTACTTGTCTATGAGTATTAGACTTAATTAAGTGGTGGTTCTTGATCCTTGTGAACACCTTTTATATCTTGGTCTAGACTAATAGGGGGGGAAATTATCCTAAGGATCATGTTTAGAGCATAATCTCAACCCTTGCACTTTCATAGTTTTAGGTTGCATTTATTTTTTATTTATTTTATCTCATTGAGTGCCTGTTAGACTTTAGGAAAAACCCCCCTTTTGCAATTTCAATTTCTAGATATGATTTTTATTTCTCTTTAATTCAACTGTAAGCAAATTAAATTTGCTCCAATTAAACGGTGACACATGTATAAATAATTAAATATCAAATAAATTTTGCTATTTTAATTTGAGAATTTAATTAAATTAATTCTCTAATTAAATAGTTAAAATTGGTATTTAATACACACGATATAAGCCCGTCAAATTACGCAAGTTTCCCGGTACTCGTACATACCGATAAATACAATAAAAAATTTCCTAATTTATCGAGATCATATAATATCTCGTTGATAAAGGAAAAAATCAAATCAAATCAAGACGAATCTGCACAAAACCGGATAATTGATTGAATATGCAACAAAAATTAGCATCAACCAATCAAAGTCCGCCACATGTCAAGCCAATGAAGGAAAATCTTCATTCCCTCACCCTATAAATAGGGGCCTTCATTAACTCATTCCATACATGGAGAAACATATTGAAGAGCAATTCAAAAGCATTCAAGGCACGAGCAAGTTTGGAGCTAAGACGAATCCAAAATTTCATTCTTGAAGATTCGAAGATTTGAAGATCCAAAGTTCTCGAAGATTTGAAGATTAGAAGACTTGAAGATTCGATGATTTGAAGATTCGAGGATTCGAAGATTTGAAGATTCAAAGGCCATCTTCAAAGCCGTTCTTCACCATCTTCAACAGTTCTTCATCAAATTCATCCACAAAATACACTCTGATTAGAGATCAATGTCATCGACCCCTCCAATCTAGTGTTTAAATCCAAATCCACCTTGAAGACTTGAAGACAGTTCTTTGCCAAATTCAAAGACATTCTTCATCAAAATCTTCCAAAGGCCTCGTTCGATCCGAATCATGACAACTAGTCCTTGGATCAAGCGTTTCGAAGTCAAAAATCATAGTCCACAACCAAGAGGAGAATCGGAGGATCATAGTTAGAAAGAAAGGACCCTTTTAATTCAAGTGAAATTAATATTGTAAATCATTTTTGTGTTTTCCACGAAATTTCTTGTTACAAATTTGGCACGCCCAGTGGGACTCTCTCTACCTCTCATCCCTCCTCTTCCACAAACGAAGTCCAACAAATGGCATCTGCACGCAAGATCGTCGTGAAGATTGCCCCTTCAAAGGAAACAGACGTCAATGCAGTTACTAGAAGCATGACGAAAAGATCTCAAGCTGAGTCTTCTTCAAAAGTTGACTCCTCCGTGGAGAAAAAATCCTCCTACGTCGCTAAGGACGAAGAAAATAACTCAGCATGCTCCACTCCGCGCTCTATGTCAGACTCTTCATCAACATCCAGTGCTGCTTCAGTAATGATGACAGATGCATCAACCGTTGAAGAACAACTTGCTAGTCTGATCAGAGCTGTTGAAGGGCTCACTCACCGTGTCAAGGAACAAGACTCCATGATTGCTAAGTTGATAAGCAAGGTGGATAACACTGAAACAAGTCATAACAATGAGAAAAGAGTTGAAGGCCACGATGAAGAAGAGACTTCAACTAAGCATCAAGCAGCAGAAATTGAAGAGACCGTGAGAGAGCTGCAAATCTCAACTGATGGAGGGATCCAAGTTGATCAACTTAAGGAGTTAATACTGGAGACGGTGAAGGGAAAGTTTGATGATAACTCCAAGACGACCCACAGTTATGCCAAACCTTATACAAATAGGATTGACAACTTGAAGATGCCACCAGGTTATCAACCTCCAAAGTTTCAGTAATTTGATGGGAAAGACAATCCAAAGCAGCATATAGCTCACTTCGTTGAAACTTGCAATAACGCCGGAACGTATGGAGATCATCTGACCAAGAAATTTGTCCGCTCTCTCAAAGAAAATGCCTTCGATTGGTACACTGACTTAGAGCCTAACTCCATTGACAACTGGAATCAGATGGAGCATAAGTTCCTTAACCGTTTCTACAGCACGAGAAGAACGGTCAGCATGATTGAGCTAACAAATACACGCCAATGGAAGGAGGAACCCGTCATCGACTACATCAATCGATGGAGGAACCTAAGTTTGAATTGCAAAGACAGACTCTCAGAAGCATCTGCTATCGAAATGTGCATCCAAGGGATGCAATGGGGTCTTCATTATATCCTACAAGGGATTCAGCCAAGAACATTTGAAGAATTGGCTACAAGAGCTCACGATATGGAGCTAAGTATGGCTGCGGCCGGATCTGATGGACCACCAACCTATGAACATCAAAGATTTAGAGAGAAGCAAGAGGTTAAGAAAAGGGGCAGGACATTCGTCAAGGCATCACACAAGGAGGCCATGCAGGCAAATACAAAGACTGTCAAGCTCCAAACGAATAGGGAAGACAAAACGGATAAGAGTAAAACTGTTGCTCCAGAAAAAGTGCAAAGGAGAGCGACCTTGAAAGAATTACAAGAGAGACAATATCCATTCCTAGATTTCGATGTCTCGGGAATGTTCGATGACCTGATGAAAGATAAGCTCATTGAACTGCCAGAAATGAAACGGCCAGAAGAAGCTGGGCACACAAACGACCCAAAATACTGCAAGTACCATAGATTGGTGGGTCATCCAATTCAAGACTGCTTTATCTTCAAAGATAAAGTCATGCAGCTAGTTGAGCAAAGGAAAATTCTGCGCGACAAAGAAACAACTGCAAATTTTACCACTATTAAGGATAATGATTATGACAACATCTCTTATCATATGGTGGGCACGACTGAAACTCATCCACCCGGGGAAAAGCATGATGCAACTGTAGACTGCATAGTAGTGATGAGCTTTACGGAGGAAGACTTGTTATTGGGATCGCAGCCTCACAATCGCCCATTGTTTGTAACTGGCTACACAAGGGGACATAAAGTTAATAAAATGTTGATCGATGGGGGATCGGGAGTCAATCTCCTACCTTGGAGAATGATGAAAAAGTTGTACATCACAACAGATGAACTTGGTAAAACCCGTCTAATGATCCAAGGATTCAACCAAGAAGGACAACGAGCCCTTGGTACGATAATGCTGAACTTACTAATTGAAGAGATGGTTTCAACTGTTCTTTTCCATGTAATTGATGCAAGAACGTCATACAACATGTTGCTAGGACATCCATGGCTTCACGAGAATAGCGTGATACCTTCTACAATGCACCAATGCTTCAAATATTGTAGGGATGGAGATGTGAAAAGGGTATTCGGAGATGCTAAACCTTTCACTGACGCCGAATCATACTTTGCCGATGCAAAGTATTACTTCAAGGCCACCACTAAAGCCGAAGAAGAAGCTCCTCAAGGGATAGCCAAAGACGTACAAACTATCGAAGGCAACAATGGCAACACGCCACCTCGTGCAGATAAAAGCAAAAAACATGTTGAAAGTGATGAGATGTTAGAGAAATTGAAGCTACCCTTGACTAAGTTGGATGTAATAAAGTCTTCCGACCAGCCGCTTAATGGATTCACTCGTCCTATTCAGGGCAGTAAAACAGAACATGGGGAAATCTCTGAGGCCTTAATGTCAAAATCTTATGGCCCCCAGGCTTTCAAGCTCTTAGTTCAAGCTGGTTACGATCCTCAAGGAGGTCTAGTGTTTCACAAGGTCGACAAACCCTCAAAACACGGGGGCAAAGCCACTCAAAATTCGATGAGAAAAAGTGTGTATACTCCTGCTAAGAACGCCAGAGCTGGTCTAGGATATGTAGCACAAGCTCCAGTGCGCATAGCAATTAGAAGAGCAAGTTCTAGCACAAATCATGTCGCGGAGGGTGGATCCCCGTCAACAGAAGACGCCTGCGATGAGAATGGAAAAAATGTAAGGATGGTCTCCATTTTTTAGATATTGGGACCACATGGAAAAGATAATTGTCGGAAGAAGAGAATATCTGAGCCTCCCCACTACTATAAGATTCGAAGTCTGATACCATCTCGTATGCGACGACAGACTACCTTGAGTGTATTTTGTGGAAGAGTTTTGAAAGCCAAGTGGCAGACGATCATCTACACTCGAGAGGAAGATGATGATAGAGAAAGTGTTGTCTCAAATTTCATTAATGACCGGATTGTCCAACAGCCAGCCTCTGAAGAAGTTGAAATGAACAGAGACATGCAAAGGAGAATTACCTCAATGATTAGACAAGGGATTATCTTTGAAGACACCAGGAATATGAGGATGATCCTTGTTAGAGGAAGAGATGGTCGAATGAGGCAGACTATCATCTTTGAACAACAAGAAGAGGTTAGAGAAGACGTGACAGCTGTAAACCACATTACCATATTCGAGGAAGCTCTAACAATAGAAGAAGATGCCGAAGAAGCCCCTTCAGAGCTTGAGGAAGATATTAAAGCAACCGTTGATGAACTAAATGAGGTCAATCTCGGAGATTCTAATGATCCACGACCAACATATATAAGGGCCTCATTAACGAAAGAAGAAGAGGAGGCATATATCAAGCTCTTGAAAGAATTCAGGGACATGTTCGCATGGACCTACAAAGAAATGCCGGGGTTAGTCCCTAAAGTTGCTGTCCACCAATTATCGATAAAGAAGGGGACTCGACCAGTTAAGCAAGGTCAACGTCGATTTAGACCCGAGTTAGTCCCTTTGATTGAGAGAGAAGTAAACAAACTTATCGAAGTTAGGTTCATTAGAGAAGTGAAATATCCAGAATGGATCTCCAGCATTGTCCCGGTACGAAAGAAGAATGGTCAAATTCGTGTGTGTGTCGACTTACGGGATCTCAACCTCGCATGTCCTAAAGATGATTTTCCATTTCCCATCCCCGAGCTCATGATTGATGCTACTACGGGTCACGAAGCTTTATCTTTTATGGATGGATCATCCGGCTACAACCAAATCTGCATGTCGCCAAGTGTGAAGAGCTTACTGCATTCCGTACACAAAAAGGGATTTACTGTTATAAGGTGATGCCCTTCGGATTGAAAAATGCTGGTGCAACATACCAAAGAGCAATGCAGAAGATCTTTGATGATATGCTCCACAAAAACACGGAATGCTACGTAGATGACTTGGTCGTGAAGTCGAAGAATGAAAGGATCATCTACAAGACTTAAGACAAGTATTTGAGCACCTCAGACAGTCTAAATTGAGGATGAACCCACTAAAGTGTGCTTTCGGAGTCACCTCGGGAAAGTTTCTTGGATTCATTGTCCGACATCGAGGCATTGAGATCAAGCAAGCAAAAATCGATGCAATTCTGAAAATGCCAAAACCTCGCAACATCCACGAGCTCATGAGTTTGCAAGGAAAGTTGGCTTATTTGAGAAGATTCATCTCAAACTTGGCAGGTAGATGTCAACCCTTCAGTCACCTAATGAAGAAAGGGAATCCATTCAAGTGGGACGAAGCCTGTGATAACGCTTTTGAAAGAATTAAAGCATACTTGATGAAGCCTCCTGTGTTGTCTGCTCCGATACCTGGACGAAAGTTGATACTCTATATATCTGCACAAGAACGATCAGTTGGAGCCCTGTTGGCACAAGAGAATGATGACGGTAAAGAAAGTGATCTTTACTACCTGAGTAGAACGATGGTGCCAAATGAGTTGAATTACTCACCAATCGAGAAGATATGCCTAGCACTCATCTTTGTAATTTAGAAATTGAAGCACTACTTTCAAGCTCACACAATCCATCTCATATCAAAAGCAAATCCACTGAAGTTTGTCATGTCTAAACCGGTTCTCTCAGACC
>JAPKLY010001909.1:1345-18139 GCA_026898435.1 Prunella vulgaris | reverse complement strand
AAATTGTTTATATTCCTCAGAAAGCTGTAAAGGGGTAAGTGTTAGCAGACTTTTTGGCCGACCACCCAATCCCTGCTGAATGAGAGTTATCTGATGATCTCCCAGATGAAGACGTTTTGGCCGTTGAAAGCTCTCCTCCTTGGAAAATGTATTTCGATGGAGCTTCACATAGAGAAGGAGCTGGTTCAGGGGTTGTGTTTGTCATATCTGAAGGCGAAGTCTTGCCATACTCATTTTCCTTTACCGAAAAATGCTCCAATAATGTTGCTGAATATCAGGCACTCATACTGGGATTAGAAATGGCGATCGATATAAAGTAATTACACCTCAAAGTGTATGGAGATTCCTTGCTTATAGTAAATCAATTGCTCAGACTGTATGAAGTTAAGAAACCTGAGTTGATCCCATACTACAACTATGCTCGGAGAATGATAAACTGGCTTGGGGACGTGGAAATTGAGCATGTACCAAGAAGTGAAAACAAGCAAGCAGATGCTTTAGCCAAACTAGCATCAACTATAGCCATGCCAGAAGCAAACATTCGTATTTCAGTATGCAAGAGTTGGGTCATACCACCAATTCTCGACGATATGCTTGATGAAGAGATCGAAAATCACATTGTGGAAGTGTTTGAAATAGAAAATGAAGATTGGCGACAACCTTTGGTTAACTATCTGCAACACGAGAAGTTGCCTCATGACCCACTTCAAAGAGTCGATATCCGACGTCGTGCTCCTCGGTTTATCTACTATATGGGTATCTTGTATAGAAGGTCATTCGATGGTATTTTCTTGAGATGTTTGGGAGAGGACGAAGCAGCCCATGCCATGGAAGAAGTTCATTCGGGTATTTGCGGTGCCCATCAGTCCGGACCAAAGCTGCATCACCGGATAAAGAGAATGTGCTACTACTGGCCGACAATGGTAAAGGACTGCATAAGTTACGCTAAAAAATGTCAAGCATGCCAGTTCCACGCAAATGTGATCCATCAGCCTCCTGAACCTTTACACCCGACAGTTGCTTCTTGGCCCTTTGATGCTTGGGGTCTAGACGTCGTAGGACCGCTGACGAAGTCTTCTGGTGGTCATCTCTACATCCTTGCTGCAACTGATTACTTCTCCAAATGGGCTGAAGTCGTACCTTTGAGAGAAGTGAAGAAAGAAAATGTGGCTGATTTCATCCGTATCAACATCATCTATCGATACGGAGTCCCGCACTACATCATCACTGATAACGGAAGGTCTTTCTCTAATAGTCACATTAACAAACTATGCGAGAAGTTCAACTTCAAACAACGAAAGTCTTCCGCGTACAACGCAGCTGCTAACGGCCTTGCTGAAGCTTTCAATAAAACTCTCTGCAGTCTGTTGAAGAAGGTCGTGTCAAAGTCAAAAAGAGACTGGCACGAAAGGATGAATGAAGTTTTATGGGCATATCGGACCACATACAGAACTCCCACGCAAGCTACTCCATACTCGCTAGTGTATGGTGTTGAAGCCATTGTTTCTTTGGAGAAGCAAATACCATCCCTAAGGATGGCCATTCAAGAAGGGTTGACCGAAGAACAGAATGCACAGCTGCGCCTTGCAGAACTAGAGGCCTTGGATGAAAAGAGGTTGGAAGCTCAGCAAAGACTTGAGTGCTATCAATCACACCTCGCCAGAACGTTCAATAAAAAAGTGAAGAGACATTCGTTTCAAGTTGGTGACTTGGTGCTTGCTTTAAGAAGGCATGTCACAACACATCGGGTTGGTAATAAATTCTTACCCAGATGGGGTGGCCCTTATGTCGTGACGGAAGTCTATACGAGTGGTGCCTATAAGTTAATCTCCGAAGATGGAATAAGCGTCAGCCTATCAACAGAAAGTTCCTCAAATGCTACTATGTGTAGTGTCAAGTCTAAGTATGCTCCATGACGCACGAGCCTAAACTATTAGTTGCTCCTGGTCCGCATGAGCTTAAACTGTGAACGACAAACCACCAAAGATGATAACATGTGGTTAAACTGTTAACTTATCCCACTAAAGGTGTTTAAGTGGTTAAATATTTTATACCCTACTGCGACTATGGTAGTAAAAAGAATACATCCCTCCTGGCCCGCATGAGGTTAAACTGTGTACGGCGCCTCCCCTAAATCAAATTCAGTTTGATCTTTGAACTACGTTTTGACTTGATCATCTTTAAAGAGGTACGTAGGCAGCTTAGGAATCTTTCTAAGTTCAGTCATAACTCAAGATTATCTTTTCAAGTTTGAAGCAAGCAAGATGTGCAGCTAAATAAACCTCCTCTTTGTTGAAGCAATTTGAGGCCAAGTGTCTTGAAGGATGTTGATTCCGCAGCCGATCAACGCTTATGAGGCTCCAACGTGCCAGTAGGGTTGTGATGTGATTAGAGGCGTGAACTTCTTATCTTCTCACTTCGTGCCGGAGGTAGACGATACTTCATAGGCTTGCTAGACCAAAACCCAATCCACTGTCGAAGTGTCACAGAATGCCCATCGCCGCGAAGGATATGATACGCATGGAGTAAACACTTACAACTGTTAGGGTTATACTAGAAAGTATGCTTTTACTTTGTATAACTAAACTGAATCTTTGAGCTTTATCTGAAATAAATCTTTTATCACTGTGCTTTAGATAAATATGAATGTTATTTATTTATTGCAATCCGTTCATATAATAGTACAAGTTACACTATAGATAAATGTGGTGATCCCCGGATAACTCACAGTAAGATCACATTATCAGTTTCTTGTAACAAGTACTAAATTCACAACCTAGATGGGATTTGAACACCCCATTGGTAAACGGTTGATGTGTAGATCCCAGATTGGCTTATCTTGACCAAGGGATTGCACTAGTGCATGATGATGCATTGAAGAGGATCTACAGAGAGGTAATTCTTCCGTACTGATTTATGGGATGAAGAATTAGACCTCAGTGGTCGTTTATTTCTAAACCTCTGTCCCTTAAATAGGACTGTGTGTGATCCGTGCGTGGCACTTTAATTTGTTATGGGTAGAGAGTCAATAAGACTCAATACTTTGCATCTTGGGTGACACCATTGAGAACATGGCAGTTGCAAAGATTTAATACAGAGGAACGTGTGCTTGGAAAGTCTTGCATGATTAGTCCCCTTGGTGGGCTCTAAACGTTCGTCATACTAAATCTTGCAAGTGGAATTTGTTTCCGGTATGATGATAAAGAAGAGCTGTCCTTACTCCAAGAAAAAGATGTTAAATTAATTAAAGCGTTCAGTGGCTTGATTAATTAACGGACAAGAGAATCTTAAACACGGGAAATAATGACCGGAAGCCATATGATTGTAATATGGGTTAAGATGGATAGTGCAACATTAATCCTATTGTGGAGTGAGATTAATGTTAATGGTTTGTGTTGGTCCCGAAACGAGTACAATCAGTGTATGGGGGGAATACACTGATGTCAGATTTTTCTGAAAGACTCAGAAAAATGCTCTTACACTCTCAGTCAGGATTTCCTGAATTACTCAGTATGCTGAAGGTCCACAGGGACAGTTCAGTAAAGAGTCAGATAAGCTGAGTGTGAGTAATGTGCTCAGAAGCTCAGTAGAGATAACAAACCTGCTGACTGCTTGGAAGCGAGTCAGTTGGACTACTATCTCAGTGAGCTAGAGTACGTGCGGAAAGTGAGCCCTTAGATTCTACTCGTTTTAGTTTCTGAAAACATTTTCTCTGAGTTGCTTAGTAGACGGGTGATTAAGGCTGAGTGCACCGTATTAAGATTCAGGATGATTGATTCAGTCCTGAGGATAAAACAATGCAGAATGTTCAGTTTATTATGATGACAGTTATGATCTTGAACAAAACAGTAAATCAGCACACAAGGGACTTTTTAACGTGGTTCGGAGATAACCAACTCCTACGTCCACAACCTGATTTAACAGGAAGCTATCCTCAAAACCCTGAGGATAGATGCTTGGTTGTACGTGCCAAGGGACACGAGTAGCTAACTTCCTCTCTTAGGAACTGACCCTTGGGCATTTTACAAGTCCCAGTCCTTCTAACCAACCAATCTCACACCCTGAGTGGTTTGGTATTCTGGTTTCCAACTGAGATAGCTCTAGCAATACAAAGCAATGCTAAATATTAGAGCTATCGATCTAAGCAAATACAGAGTGAATCCTACTACAACACTAGGGAAATTTAATTGCAGAGTGTTGCTTATAGTATGCTTTGAGAGCTTGGATTCTTGAGAGTTTTCTCTTGGAAATTTCCCGTTAACCTTGAATGGGTGCAAGGTTCTCCATATTTATAGGCAAGATTCAAAATAGATCCGTTGGAGGAGATCAAATCAAATCTTTCCTATTTTGGGGTGGTTGCAGGCTAGAAATACTGTTTGACCTAACCGCCATGCTTATTCTGGCAAGTCTGTCCCATCGCCTGCAACTTTGAGACGCATTAAATGCTGTGCAGACTCCGTACATACGTGTCGAAAGATCATTGGCTCTCCGTTCTAACAGCTAGTTGACTTTCAGACATTCGTCCTTCCTTGTACATTCAATACTCTGAGTCTCTTGTTAATAACTCTGTCTGAATGTTTGTCTTCATTGGAGTTTTACTGACATTCTCTTTGTCTCTTGTCCCATAGCATAAATAACCTTTTTGCCTTGGACTTACATAGTTCAGGTGATCTGAACTACTGCCCGAGTCAGGTCTTATGTGTCTTCAGCACAGCCTGATAGATTATTCAGCCCAGTATGTGTAACCTTTTTGCTTTGGACTTATATGGTTCAGATAAACAGAACCAAGACCTAAGTCAGGTCTTAAGTGCATTCAGCACAGCCTAATAGATTACATTTACTCTTCACTGACTAAGTTCTGTCCTGAGTATGCTTAGTGTACTCAGTAGAAACATTAGCCAATGGTACTTCAGGATTGACTTCAGGACGGATCATCAGGCTTCGATCTTCAGCTTCAGACCCAGGCAATCTTCAGCAAGACTGACTGACTCCTTCAGGATGGATTATACTTCAGACTTCAGTAAGTTGGGTCGACTCCAATATTCTTCAGTCTTCAGCAAGTTCCTCCTGTACTGAATTTCTTACCTAACTATCCTGAACTATTTTATCCTGAACAGTTGTACTTAGGCAGATTCATCAGGGGTTTTGGGATCTAATCAAAATACTCAGATTGTCCCAACAATTTCCCCTTTTTTGATGATGCCAAAACCCTTAAGCAAATTGCTATTCATCTATACAATCAATTGACTTAGTCAGTGAGAACAACTCAGTACCACCTAACAAACTAGGTACTTAGTCTATAAGATGAAAACAAGGAATGGATTAGTACAGTTCTTGATAAGGATTCAGAAAAGTAAATTCAGGAGTCAACAAGAAGTTGTACTCAGGAAAAATAAATAACTTCATTGATTGATATGAGAATTACAAGTATCCTGAAGCTATTACAATTCCTGAATCAACTAGCTCCTGATCTAGTCTTCATCCTTATTCCAAGCAGCTAGAGGAATCTTATACATCTCCAAGACTCGGTTCAGGACCTGCTTCATCCTGTTCCGATCACCAACAGCCCCGGTAGCGCGTCCTACTCTGACGATTTCTTCTGATATCGCTTTCCGGTCCAGTTGTTTGGAGTTCCTGAAGAGTGGAGGAGGATACTTAATGAATTCTGGAGGAGCAATCTCTACACCTTCAGTGTCAGCATGTCTGATTATTTCAGCCCAAAGATCAGGATGCTCCTGTGCCATCCAGTGATGGAGTATGACGTCTTTTTCTTCAGATAGATCGTCCCATAACCCCACCACGTAGAATAGGTAGGCCCACCTATTCCGGATCGGAATCCATACCTCCAACATCTCTATAGGAATGAAGTCTTCCACAAACTGCAATGGAGGAGGGCCTTGATCTGAACTGACCACCATTTTCCTCTGAGTCTTCATCCGAGATCCAGAAGTCACAGATTTCTTCTTCTGAACCTGCGAAGTCAGATACTCATTGGACTTTCAAGAGTTGGATCTGACTGAGGAGCGAAATCTCCTTCATCTTCGCTATCTTTTCAGCTTCAGTCATCACCCTTTTCTTCTGAGTGGTCAACCCAGGTTGCATTTGTTCCTCCATCTCCTTATACAAAGGTTCCAAAGCAGGATCTTCAGAGGGCCTTAATCTCTTCGGATCTGAACCTTCAGCAGCTTCGATAGCAGCTGCGGATCTAGTCCTCTTCCTTTCAGCAGCTTTCAGTTCAGGGGGGAAGATTTTCTTCTTAGCTTTACCAGTGGTAGCAATTTGCTTCTTCCCTTCTTCCCCCTTTTTGGCATCATCGTCATTGATTGTTTGACAACCTCGTTTACTGACTCCGCCAATAATGTGAACTGACTGTCCATCTCAGTCTGCTTGCCCTGCAGTTGCCCAATCTGCCCTGCCATCCCTCTCAGGCCAACACTTAGCTTGTCGACGGCTGAATTGTGCTCAGCTTTTAGCAGTCTTTCATAGTTCATCATCCGATTGTTCAGGGCAGTTGCAATTTCAGCCTTCTCCTGTTCAGACATCTCACTCCGCAGCTCATCCTTCAGTTCAGTCTTCAGCTTGGCCAACTTTTCATCAATCAGTTGATCAATTCTTTCAGGCAGTTGTTGATCAAGAAAAGTGGCAAGCTTGTTCTCCTACTGAGTTTGCGCATCAGAGACCATTTGATTGCAGCTTTGAATGGCCCCTTTTGCTTGCTCAGAGATAACAGTGAGGTCTACTGAGTGTTGAGTTCTGACTTCTCCAAGAAGATCAATGGCAGCATTCATGTCAGTCCCCATCTCATTCAGGTCACGATCCAATCTTTTCATCTTCTTGTTCAGCACTTCAGAATTTGAACCAACCCTACTAGTTTTTCTCTCGACGAGGATTACCCTTCTGTGAAGATTGGCAAGAGCTAGTGAGGAGTTCTGAACATATAGTACCTCGGGGGTGATCCATTTTCCTCTGACTCGGATCAGACCTGGTGGACCCTCTCCTGAAGCCTCCGCAGTCCCGGGTCCCAGGATTGTTTCATCGGCCGGTGCACTGACTCCTTCAGTGCCACCTTGCTGAATGTCTTCAGCAATCACAAACTCTTCCTTCTCCTCTTCCTTCTCCTCCTCAACTCTTTCAGGCTCTGGCTCGGGGTAGATGCGTCTGACAGTTCTGATGAAGTCTACCATCTTGATCAGGTGATGTAAAGAATTCACGTTGAAGTGATCAAAGAGAGCAGCTTCAGTTTCAGCCATTTTCTCCCATCCTCTCAACTCCCCGAGCTGACTCAATTCAGGCCAAGTGGCATTCCTGATCATGGCGTAAGTGCGAAGTTGCACAACTGCCTCCTTCTGAGCGTCTGAGAGATCAGGAAACCTCCTCTCCACCATATCCACAGCAGTTCCCCTTGCCACAATCTCGAAATCGGGTAATGTGTTCTCATCAGGCGCAGGGAATGGCCATGGGGCTTCAGCCTGAACTGGTTCAGCAGCCTCCTGCTCAACTCCTCCTTCCTGAGCAGGTTCATCCTGATCCTTCTCCAAACTCTAATAGGTTGAGGCGATGTTGAGAATCAGTTGATCAGGATCAGGGGATGCAACGTCCAGAATAGAAGTAATGGGAGCAATGTCAAGAGCGGCCTGAGCCGGTTCCTTCTCCGGAGTTGCATGCTGAACAACTTCTTCAGCAACTCTCTCTTCCACAAGCTTTTTCTCTCGCTCTCCTGACCCCGGATATAAGAATTTCAGTTTCTGTTGCTTGGGTCCTGAGAGCTTAGGCTTGTCCTCCGTTGGCTTTGCTATATCGGACTCTGAAGATATGCCCACCTGAGCCTTGACTCTCCCAGTCGTGCTCGCCTAAGCCTTCTTCTTCTGAGTCCGTGGTCTCCTCTTTGCGCCAGCATCACCGGAGTAAGCCGTGAAGAGATCAATCTTCGCTGCAATCTCGAGCGACTGGGCCTGATCAACGTCCCCGAGATCTAGGGTTTCCAAAATCAGTGAGATCTTGGTGCCAAAGTGCATTTTGGCCTCGAACGTCGCTTGACCCTCCGGCGAATACTTGATTTTGCTGGTCTCAGCTACCAGCAATTGGAGGAAGTAATCCTCCCAGTGAAAATTGTGCACTGATGCGTCAGAGATTGCCATCATCGTATAGAGCTTCGGTCTGGAGATCTGCTCTAATCCTCCGGCAATCCCCATCACTCCCTGACTTGTCAGGTCGAAGAAGTGACGATTCTCAGTCCTCAGGACTGATTTGTTGAGACCCAACCTCAGGACGACATCTCCATTCCCAAATCCTTCTCGTTCCCAAATCGGTAATCAACCGGGCTTTGTCCAGAGCGGGGAAGATTAAAAACCTCCTTAATCTTCTCCCTGATGTTTAGAGTGACCCACCTCCTGGTCATTTCCTCTTCTCCATCCTTCCCCTTCACACATGAAGTCAATGGAATGCAAGTCTCCCACTCCTGGGAATCCTAGTTTTTCGCCATCTTGAGGTAGAAAGTAACAACAAGTCTCGGATGGAGTCTCTGGGGTCTTGCTGTGATAAACTGCAGAAGATCTGCATTTTCATATAATTCTTGCACAGGCAAGATATCGGGGTGGTTAGAAGAAAAATCCCCTGAGATGGAAGATATTCCCAAAGAATCAGTCCACCAAAGAAGACGCCATGGATTAAGTTGGAGATTTTGAAGAAAATCAGGTTTCAGAGAAAATATATTAGGAAAAGATTTGGGTGCATAAAGGTTGCAACGACGAGCACTTCCCTTATTTATACTAAATTTCAGTTTTAATCGGATGGCTCAGAAAATAATGACTTATGAGATTCAATGGTCAAGATCAAAAAGTGAAATGCATGGTGCCTTTTCGGTTTTTCAAAAGTAATTGGTCAAACTTTATCGAAAACTGTTCCCGCCCACAGTGCATTAAATGCACATTAGAGCATGTCCGTATTTAATTCAAATAAATTGTATTAAATAATAACCGAATATTAAATGAATGGCTGGGATTAAATGATAAATTAAATTGATTTGACAATACAGCAAACAGTATCAAGGATAATGCACGCAAGATCTGATGACTAGATAAAAAACAGGAAACATACCAGTCAGTCAGATTTGTATTCTGACTGATACCACAAATGACCTATCAGGATGACAAGCCCTGAGTTCAGTGTCCTGAATCTTAGTTAGTCTATACTGATCATCATTTTCATACTGAATGTTCCCCCTACAACCATTCACAATCTCTGTGAGATTCCTTCATCTTAAGTCCATAGTAGTCATTCCCCCTGACCTCGAGCATTCTGATCAGAGATTCAGATTGAATCTCCTAAGCCTGGGTCAAGGAGTCCTAATTCTACTGATAGCTCAACAAATCTGGTTTCAGGCAAAGCCTTAGTCAGTATGTCAGCTCTCTGCTTATCAGTAGGGACTCTCTCCATCCTGATGTCCTTCTTTTCAACATGATCTCTGATAAAATCATGCCTGATGTCTACATGCTTACACCTTGTGTGTAAGACTGGGTTTTGGGATATGGTAATGGCACTATTATTGTCACAATAAATTGGGACTTCAGTGGCCTCAACTTGGTAGTCTCTCAGTTGCTGTTTCAGCCAAAGGATCTGAGAACAACAACTGCCTGCCGCCATATACTCAGCCTCAGTAGTAGACGTTGCAACACTGGTTTGCTTTTTAGAAAACCAAGAGATCAGTTTACTCCCTAGAAACTGACATGTGCCTGTAGTTGATTTCCTATCAAGCCTACAGCCTCCATAATCTGCATCTGAATAGCCAGTCAGTTCTAGGTTGTCATCAGAGGGATACCAAAGTCCTAGATTTACTATACCTCTCAGGTATTTCAATATCTTTTTGGCACTCTCTAGATGACTTTTCTTTGGATCAGACTGATACCTTGCACAAACTCCAACTGCATAAGTGATGTCAGGACTACTAGCAGTCAGATACAATAAGGATCCTATCAGTGCCCTATATTCAGTCTGATTTACTGAGACTTCTTCTTTGTCAGGATCCAGCTTCTCATTTGTGTTCATGGGAATACGTGAGACTTTGCTGGACTGAACTCCGAATTTCTGAATCAACTCCCTCGCATACTTGGACTGATTTATGAAGATTCCGGAGTCAGTTTGCCTGACTTGGAGACCCAGAAAGAAATTCATTTCTCCCATCATTGACATCTCAAATTTCCCAGTCATCAGCTAGGAGAATTTCTCACTAAGCTTCAGATTAGGAGATCCAAAAATTATGTCATCCACATAAATCTGAACCAAGAGAATGTCCTCCCCTTCGGATATCCGGAAGAGGGTCCTGTCCACTGTTCCTTTTACGAACCCGTGGTCTATCAGGAATTGGGATAATGTATCATACCAAGCTCTCGGAGCTTGCTTCAAGCCATAAAGAGCTTTCTTCAGGTGATATACCTTATTTCCAATTTCGAAACCTGGAGGTTGTTCCAAATAGACCTCCTCGTTTAGTACGCCATTCAGAAAAGCACTCTTTACATCCATCTGATACACTTTGAATTTCTTGAATGTTGCATATGCCAGAAACAACCTAATTGCTTCCAACCTTGCGACCGGAGCAAATATCTCATCATAGTCGATTCCTTCGGCCTGAGAGTAACCCTTTGCTACTAGTCTGGCCTTATTCCTGACCACAACATTCTTCTCATCCCTCTTGTTCTTAAAGACCCACTTAGTACCAATGACATGTTGACACCTAGGTCTCTCAACTAACTCCCAAACCTGATACCGCTCAAACTGATTGAGCTCATCCTGCATGGCTAGGATCCAGTTGGGATCAGCAAGAGCTTCTTCTATGCTCTTAGGTTCCTGATCACTCAGGAAGCAGCAAAGCATAGCGCTCTCACCAAAGGACAACCTAGTCCTGACCCCCTCATTGATATCACCAATGATATCAGCCAATGAGTGATCATCTAGCCACCGCCTCCTGCTGACTGGAGCACTGGGAGCTGCTGACGTTCCCTCGCCTGATCCTGAAACATTAGTCTCGACAATAATAGGCAAAGAACAGGAACGAGCAAGAACAGGGGATACTGAGTCATTTCCTGAGGGTTGGCCAATATCAGAGACATTGTTTCCCCCTACAGTGTTGGACTCAGTAACTGTCTCAGGTGCAGAAGCATCATCACCGACAGTACGTACCTCAGGTTGAGTCTGTGCCTCCGTCTGAGACTCAACATTCTCTGAGGCTGGGGCTAGCTGAGGGTTGGCCTGAGGTCCATCCTGATCATCATCATCATCATCCCATCCCTTGGGAGCACTGACAAGCTTGATTTTGAATTCAGGATTTTTCAGACTCAGTCTTGTTATCCTATTGATAACCCCCTCAGTGTCAGGATTCGGAACCTGTTTCATATGCACTGATGCAGTCTCATCAAACACAACATGAGGTGTTTCCTCCACACAAAGGGTCCGACAGTTATACACCCTGAAAGCTTTACTGACTGAGGAGTATCCTAAGAAGACTCCCTCATCAGATTTGTTATCAAAGGCTTTCAGCTGGTCTTTCCCATTGTTCAGGATGAAACACTTACACCCAAAGATATGGAAATAAGAGATGCGAGGCTTCCTCTTGTTCCAAGTTTCATAAGGTGTCTGAGCATGTTGTTTGTTCAGCATAGATCGGTTCTGAGTGTAGCAAGCTGTGTTGATTGCTTCAGCCCAGTACTTCTTGGGCAATCCTGACTCAGCCAACATGGTCCTGGCAGCTTCCTTCAGGGTCCGATTTCTTCTTTCAGCTACCCCATTCTGCTGAGGGGTCCTGGCTGCAGAAGTCTCATGAGATATACCATGGTTAGTACAAAAGTCAGTTATAATAGAGTTTATAAACTCAGTTCCTCGATCTGATCGGATCCTGATTATGCTCTGACCCTGTTCAGTGCTCAATTGCTTGAGTAACTCTGGAAGCTTGACATGAGTCTCCTTTTTGTTCAGCAAGAAAATAACCCATGTATACCTGGAATAATCATCAACAACAACAAGGGTATATTTCCTACCATTTATGCTGACAGGAGTAACTGGACCAAAGAGATCCATGTGCAGAAGCTGAAGCACTCTATCAGTTGAGAAGGCTTCTTTCACTTTGAATGACGCTTTGGTTTGCTTGCCTTCCTGACATGCTCCGTACACGTGATCTTTGCTAAAAACTTCACTGGGTAGACCATCTACGAGTGAGAGTCTAGAAATTTTGTTAATAATCTTGAAGTTTAAGTGACTCAGACGTTTATGCCAGAGCCAACTGAGCTCAGAGGAACTCTTAGCAACCAAACAAGTTTCAGGAGGACTGCTCTTGAAATCAGCAAAATATACATTGCCCCTCCTGATACCTGTAATCAGAACCTGTAGTGTAGATTTGTCCTTCACAAGACACATGTTAGATGTAAATTCTACACTATATCCTCGGTCACAAAACTGACTGACAGAGAGTAAGTTATGTCTCAGTCCCTCAACATATGATACATTCAGTACACGGACAGAGCCAATAACAAGGGTTCCGAATCCTCTGGTGAAACCCTTAGAGTTATCACCAAAGGTTACCTGCGGGCCTTCCTGAGCTACATAATCCTGAAGGAGATCACGAAATCCGGTCATGTGCCTGGAACATCCTGAGTCCAAGTACCAGTCCTTCATCAGATCCTCCTTCCTCTTCTTGTAGCCCGCAGCGACCTGAAAAGAATCAGGCCTCAGGTACCCATCTCGTATTGGGTCCTACTAAGTCATCCATACCCTTCGGGATCCATATTTGCTTAACAATTCTGATAGCATCAGAAGTGTAAACCTGTCTCCCTAAAACATCTACATACACAGTCTTCTTCCTTTGTGCCTGGGAAGTTGATGGTGTATGGGTGTCAGCCTGAGGTTCAGGAACCCTATATTGATTCCTGGGGGTGGGCCTCATGTTCCTTCTTGGCCTGGGTGCATTGGGCTGAGTTTGATCCCGAGAAGGAGCGGCTCGGGCCTGACCTCTTGGCACTTGAGGTCTGGCCTGAGTGTTACCGGAGTCAGGTCTCCGTTGCCTTTCAGAGACCACCTGGTTTGTCCTTCTCCTTTGAGGATTAGGACGCTCCTGATGGGCTCTGTGCCCTGTCTGAGGAGTCTGGACCTTAGTAGTCCTTGGCTTTGCCTGAGGCCTCCTTTGACTGGAGTTCCTTCCATCCTGAGCATTTCTAGGTTGGGCCTGAGAAGTGCTAGGAGCAGAGTTCTTCCCAGATTGAGGATTCCTTGGCTGAGCCTTGGAGTTCCCTTGATCTGTCTTCCTTGACTCAGGATGAGGAGCCTTGGCCTTTCCCTTAGGTTTTGGCCTTGGTTCCTCAGTCCTTTGCCTGACAGGTTCAGCAGGCATTTTCTCCTTCCCTTTGCCTTTGTCCTGACGAGCAACACTTAAGCTCTTGTCATCAGTTAGGGCAGGGACAAACTTCTTCTGAGAGTTGCTCCCTGAAGCACCTCTCTTTCTCTTTCCCTTTGGGTCTTTTGAGGCATCATAGCCTAACCCAGCTTTAGCACCATCAGTCAGCTGAGAGAAACTTGTTAACTCATCAACCACTTGGGTGGATGTGTATAACTTCTTCAGCTTAACCTCAAGATGCCCATTTGTTTCTTTCAGGGCCTCAATTGCAGTGGTGAACTGAAGCACCAACTCTTCATGAGCTTTCTCTTTTGAGATCAGCTCAAGATCCCAAGCGGTTTGCTCAGCACAAAGGCGAGCTTGCCACTCAGTTTCGAACATTACTCTAAGAGCAATTCGCTCAATCATCAGTTGTTCCTAAGCAAGGAACAGATCAGTATCACGAGTCTCAATCAGCGAGCTGATTACACCTCTCAGTCTTTCTACCTCCAGTGGAGCTTCATCATGCTTGTTCCGAGCATGAAGCAGCTCTTCCTGAATATGTACTAATCTGAGGGCTTCCTCAGTATCTCTTACTCTGAGAGACTCAGTTAGCCGATCGTTCTCTCCACTCAGTTGCGCATTCACATCCACTGTGTGAGTATGAGTCTCCTGCAGCCTTGAGAAGTCAACCATCAATTGCTCTAGGGCGAGTTGAAGGTCGAGTTCTCCTGCTGAATCTGAGCTAAGCTCAGGTGCGTGATCAGGAGAAGAGGCAGAAAAACATACCTCATCATCTGCCATCAGGCAGAGATCATCATACTCCTCATCGGGGAAGAGTTTAGGGGACCGGCGTCCTGGGCCATCTGAATCTGAGGAATCCTCAGCAAGCAATGCTCGCCTGTCTGATGCCCTGAGCTCTCTCTTGGCTCTCCGATCCTTTCGTTCACGAGCACTGAGCTCCGAACAATCATACTGATAATGTCTGGTTTTCTTGCAGTGGTAACACTGATCTACATCAGAAGTAAACTTTTTGTCAGTGTACCTCTTATCTGATGACTCCCTCCTGCTCCTGATGATCGTTCAGGTTTGGAGCTGGATCTTCTGGGCTCATCATCTCTCCTCTTCTCATCTCTTCGTCGCTCAGGCTCATTGCGATCCCTCCTGGAATCTGAACCCCTCTTTTCTTCTCTTCGGGGACACGATCTCCTGGGGCTGGAGTACTTGCGATCACGGCTGTCAGTATAAAATTTCTTATACCTTCCGAATCGAGAGTTCAGTTTCTCGAAACGCCGCTCCATCACGCTGTACTCCAAGGCTAGCTCATCCTTGTTCATGTCCTTCAGAGACTTAGAGCCAGATCCAGCCTCAGGCTCAGGAGTAGCTTTAAGAGCCACGCTCTTTTCTTTTTCAGGAGTCTTCTCCTCACTAACTTCCTCACTGATAACACCCTTCTTCTTCCTTTTATCGAGGTCGAATTCCAGAGCCTTTAACTCTGAGAATAGGTGAGAGTGAGTAATGTTGGTAAGGTCCTGAGTGTTCTTCAGTAAGATCACTCATGTGTCCCATCTTTCAGGGAGACAGTTCAGGATTTTAGAAGACACCTCCCTCTTGGGAAACTCCTTCCCAAGGGTTGCTAGCTCGTTCATCATCTTAATGAACCGAGCTTCCATCTGATCGATGGATTCTCCTTCTAACATCCGGAAGGCTTCAAACTTCCTAATTGCAAGATCTCTCTTGTTCTCTTTGACCTTTTCTGATCCCTCACTCATCTCCCTCAGAGCATCCCAGATCTCCTTTGCAGTCCTCAGATGCATGAGCCTGACCGAATTCTCGTAAGAAACGGTGTGGAGTATAATGTTTTTGGCCACATTATCCAGTCCGATTTGCTTAATTTGATCAGAATTAAGCGCGGACCTCTCCACTTCTTCATCTCCAGCGGCTGGAACAGGAACATTGCCAGCAACAGGCCAGGTCGTCTAAAGATTCCTCATAAACTTGATCGGACCCTGCTCAATCACCAGATGCATCTGATCATGGATGGAATAGAGATGTGCGAGTACCCTGAATTTCCAATAGTCATAATTGTCAATAGAGAATTCAGGAAGATTGCCCTCGAGACGTTTAGAACCGGATGCCATGATATGCAGTTTTCAGAAACGAGATCTATTCAGTAGACCATCAAAAGTTTCTCCTCAGAAACTGTTGGTAAACAAAGTCAGTGGTCTTTTGAACCACTGCTCTGATACCACTTGTTGGTCCCGAAACGAGTACAATCAGTGTATGGGGGGAGAATTCACTGATGTCAGATTTTTCTGAAAGACTCAGAAAAATGCTCTTACACTCTCAGTCAGGATTTCCTGAATTACTAAGTATGCTAAAGGTCCACAGGGACAGCAGGGACAGTTCAGTAACGAGTCAGATAAGCTGAGTGTGAGTAATGTGCTCGGAAGCTCAGTAGAGATAACAAACCTACTGACTGCTTGGAAGCGAGTCAGTTGGACTACTATCTCAGTGAGCTAGAGTACGTGCGGAAAGTGAGCCCTTAGATTCTACTCGTTTTAGTTTCTGAAAACATGTTCTCCGAGTTGCTTAGTAGACGGGTGATTAAGGCTGAGTGCATCGTATTAAGATTCAAGATGATTGATTCAGTCCTGAGGATAAAACAATGCAGAATGTTCAGTTTATTATGATAACAGTTATGATCCTGAACAAAACAGTAAATCAGCACACAATGGACTTTTTAACGTGGTTCGGAGATAACCAACTCCTACGTCCACGACCTGATTTAACAGGAAGCTATCCTCAAAACCCTGAGGATAGGTGCTTGGTTTTACGTGCCAAGGGACACGAGTAGCCAACTTCCTCTCTTAGGAACTGACCCCTGGGCGTTTTACAAGTCCCAGTCCTTTTAACCAACCAATCTCACACCCTGAGTGGTTTGATATTCTGGTTTCCAACTGAGATAGCTCTAGCAATACAAAGCAATGCTAAATATTAGAGCTATCGATCTAAGCAAATACAGAGTGAATCCTACT
The DNA here is from genome assembly GCA_026898435.1 of Prunella vulgaris. NCBI lineage: Eukaryota > Viridiplantae > Streptophyta > Magnoliopsida > Lamiales > Lamiaceae > Prunella > Prunella vulgaris. Next base: position 1,744 of record JAPKLY010001909.1, on the reverse strand, counting down.
ACAACACTAGGGAAATTTAATTGCAGAGTGTTGCTTATAGTATGCTTTGAGAGCTTGGATTCTTGAGAGTTTTCTCTTGGAAATTTCCCGTTAACCTTGAATGGGTGCAAGGTTCTCCATATTTATAGGCAAGATTCAAAATAGATCCGTTGGAGGAGATCAAATCAAATCTTTCCTATTTTAGGGTGGTTGCAGGCTAGAAATACTGTTTGACCTAACCGCCATGCTTATTCTGGCAAGTCTGTCCCATCGCCTGCAACTTTGAGACGCATTAAATGCTGTGCAGACTCCGTACATACGTGTCGAAAGATCATTGGCTCTCCGTTCTAACAGCTAGTTGACTTTCAGACATTCGTCCTTCCTTGTACATTCAATACTCTGAGTCTCTTGTTAATAACT
>JAPKLY010001908.1:0-32569 GCA_026898435.1 Prunella vulgaris | reverse complement strand
TTTATGCCCACAAACGCCTGCGCCTTCACTCGGCATAACGGCTAAAATATATAACTCTAGGTGTAGAAGTTACCGGTTTGATTGTTAAATCAAAATATTAGAGAAGTGTAGATGAGGTATTGAGAAGAAAAACTATTTTATAGTGTATTTTGGAAGTAATATCTTGTTTTGAAAAATATTATATACTATGGTTTCACTATATGCAACGGTCTTATATGTGTCGCTACTTTTGGTGAATTAGTTTTATAATATTCTCACGTTTCAGTAGGAATTTACACCTACGAGATAATAAACTTAAAAGAAAAATTGTTTTATAAATATAGTGGCATATAGGTATATGTATATAGTTTTGTGAGGATACACGTAAATCAATTTTTCTTAATATAGTGCAAAATTTTGTAAGACGTCGAAGAAAAAAAAGAATACAAATTCCTGCAGAATGGATGGAGTATAATTTATGTCACTGTATGCATTTATTAATACTATTACATACATTTATAATATCATTACATATATTTATTAATATCATGTCATTTTACTGCATGTGATGATAATAATAATTATATGTAATGATGTTAATTTCATACTTAGAATAAATTCTATAAACGACCTCAAGTTTTTATTTTTTTACCAAGAGTGTCTGATTAGGGTCATAATATTGCATCTTTTTACATCCATTTCTATATGGTTTTGATGTGCTATGTTCATATTTGATCCTAAAATGATATACTTTGTGCATTTAACCCTTTTTGGCTAGAAAGTTATGTTTTGTAGTGAAAACGAGCAAAATCGGCAAAAGACGAGCAAGTTCGTAAAAGTTCAAAAATTGTGAGTTGATCCAATGAAGGTAAATGATATACCATGTCGAAGAGTTCGAAGAGAGGGTCGCAACGCAAAAAGAATTAAGTCAATCGAAGCTCTAGAACTCAAGATATGAAGAAAACGAGGAAGTCGAGGATCGACCGAATGGATCTTTAATCCGTTTGTTCCATTAGCTTAGTCTCGTTATTAGCTTCAATTCTACGATTCGATTTATGTTTTCAAGCTTTGGATCAACAGTTGGCATTTTGGAGGTTTGTAGATTGTATTCAATTTCTCTACTATTGGTAAGATTTCCTTTAATTCTCTTGTTTGAGCTCTTAATAATGTTGTTTAGAATGTTAATTGTTGATTTCCAATTCCAATTAGTCATGGGCTAATATCCTAGTTGCATGGTTGTATGAATATTATGGTGAATTTAGTCTCTTATTAATCCTATGCATGAATTAGTGATCTTGTTGGATTAGTTATCTTTTTAATGACTTGTGTGCATGCTTGGGATGTTTAATTGGAATGTATGACTTCTATGTTTTAGCAATGAAATGAGAATTGAGCTATAAGAACTTTATGCATACTAAGTGTTTGATGTTTGGCTTGTATGACCAATGCGAATTGCATATTAACTTAGACCTCTTAATTAGAGTATTGGAAGTTGTAGAGAGATCTAGACATCCAATAGAGTCCTTAGCTTGTGTTGTAGAGAGAACTAGACACTAGTTGGCTTGATTAAGACACCAAGAGATCTTTTGCATGCTAGGATGGATAGGACACTAGAGCATCCATAGTAGGATTACTTCCATGCACACACACCACTCTTGCTCACTTCCTTGAGGTGATAGTTAGTTTTTACTTTGCTTTGCTAAAGTAGATAGAAAACATGACTTTTTCTTTGTTTTCCTAGCTATCCACCTATGTGAACATTCTATACTTGCTTAATATCGCATCGTTTCCCTGTGTTCGATATTTAACTTGGTTAACTTGCCACGACAATAACGACCACGTACACTTGCGTGAAAATCATACACGATTTTGGCAAACAAGTTTTTGGCGCCGTTGCCGGGGAGACGGTTACTTTGTTAAGTGAGTTTTATTTGTTTACTTGAATGTCTTTGAATGGTTTTGGTTTGTATTGTTTGTTTACTTGCTTGTTTGTTGTTAATCATTCTTGGTGAGTGTTGACACTTGCTTGTTTTTGTAGGAGTGAACTTTCTTGAAGATTGGCGAATACAACCACTACTTGTATTCTCCACAAAATACATATCCTCCTAATTCCTACATATATCAACCTTACCCATATCAACCACCACCCATACCATTATCCCTATCCTTATTCCTCTCCCTACCCATATCCATATTCATATCCTCCTCCTCCCCACATGTCTAAGGAAGAAGAAGTAGAAAAAGAAGAGAAAGAGAAAGATGAACAAAAAAAAGACATATATGATCTAATTGATAGATTTCTTGAAGAGAATCAAGATTTGAATGAGGAAGATTTCAAGATAATCTTGCATTACAATGAAAAAGGATCTTATACCCCTTCTTCTTTCACTATTAATTCTAAATCTCTTAATATGGACATTTATGATTCTACTTCTTTTGCTAGATTTGATAGGAATCAAGTGAAAGAATAAGAAATGGAGGATAAGGAAGGAGAAGATTCAAGAGGAGGAAAAGAGAAAGATTAAGAAGAGGAAGATGAATGTCCACTCATGGACATGAGCTTCGTGGAAGAAAAATAACAAAATAAAGTAGAAGAGGAGCCTACAAATGAAATAAGAATTTCTCTACCCCTATACTCTTCTATTTGTGCTTTAATTGATAATGTTGTTTATTGTGATAAGAATTTCTCTACCCCTATACTCTTACCTCTTGAACATCTTTGATAGTAGGAGATGGGGGTGGATTGATATGATGAGAAAAGAGGAAAGTTCATGTGCTTACATGTATAAAATGAAAAGGAAAGTAGGTGTATGGGGTAGAAATCCTACTTGTTTCCTTGATTTTGAAGCTATGAGATTGTTATATAATGGGAGGAATGTCAATTATCCTTGGCCATTTAGCTAACATTGGTGTCGTCCGGCTAGGGGACATTAAATCCAAGCGCTAGATGGGAGGCAACCCATCCTTAAAATTTTCTTGCTTGTTAGGTTTACTTTGTAGTTGAGACAACTTATTTGTTTTGATTTGCTTCATATGAGGAAGTGTCTACTCTTACCTTGGTTGGTGCATGTGATTTACCCTAGTTTGGGGGTGTTGCCTCTTGTTATATATGATGATTTCTTGGTTTAGTTGAGCTTATATATGCATAGTTTGTTCATTGATTCATTGCAAATCTTATTTTCATCACTCTTTTCCAAACTTTTAGGATCCTTGATCCGAAAAAGTTTGGGGGGTGTGTTCGTTCTTCAAATTTTAGATTTGCATGATAATTGATGTGATTTGTGAGTTCTAGAAAGGTGTGATGAGGAGAATTCTCTTCCTACTCGGCCAAGAAGGACATTTTCATGTAAGTGGCAATTCACTCTCCTATTCTTAATCCCAACTCAAGGTATGTCTTTACACTTATCTCTATATGTGTTTCCATTCTTAGGTTTAGTTTGATTGATTTTAGATTGCTACTTTGAGCTTAATTGTTGATTCTTGTTGTATTGTGCTTTGATATGTGCATTGCATGTTCTTTTCTCCACTTTGCAAAACTTTTTAGACCCTTGGTCCAAAAAAGTTTGGGGGGTGTCTTCGTTTTGCAAATCTCATTGCAATGATATGTTTAGGATGATTCTAGTGCTTCGATGATGTTTTTAGACCATGTGCCTAGTATATAACTTATTTTGCTTGTTGATTTTGCCATATTGTTGCTAGTTGAGAGTAGTGATGCATGAGATATGCTTATGATTGTGTGGATGATGTTGATAGTATAGGTTTGATGTAGTGGACTTATCTCTTGATTCATGTTTTGTCTAGTTTGCTATGGAATCTATGATTCTTGATACTTTGATGATTTGAGCATTTTGATATGATTTGAGTCTTGATCACCCTATACCCGTGAGGTTTTGAGCCTATGATGCCCGTTTCAATTTTGAACGGATGATATTTTCTTTGATGTGAGTTCCACACACATACATGTTACTCTAGAACTTGGCTTTGGTCTTATTTGAGGCTACTAGATGAAGATTTCACATGATATGATTTGAGGCATTTCTTTGATATACATTGAGCTACTTTTCCCTATGAGCCTACCATTGACATTACTATCAATTGCTCACCATTTTGTGCCTATAATCCTTTCCTTTGGCTAACCACACTTTAAGCCATTTTCCTTCCTTTTTAAAACTCTCTTGTCCCTATGATTAGTAGAGTGAAAAGAAGGAAGGAAGATTGGTGATTTGATGAAGAAATTGGTGGCCAAGGTGGAAAGAAATTCAAGTATGCATGGATTGATGTGAAAAGAAGGTTCAAAAGCAAGTGCTAGCAAAGCATGAGAAAAAGGTTGACTTTTTTACAAAATCATGGTCAAGTTTGACTCTAGTGTTGTGAGTATGATCACAACTCATAAAAAGGGAAGATTGATTCTTTGAAGTGTGATTTTGAAAGAGCATGAAGATGAGATTGCTATTTGCATGAAGATATGATCTACATGATGATTCCTTCTATGCTTTACTAATCATACTTAGTCATTTATCCATATGTTCCTTCCCTACCAAAGAGCCAACACTACAACCTTATGAAAGTCCTCATTGATGTGTGAATGATTTGTCACTTCAAGTGGTGGAGAATGTAGACTTGAGCCAAGCATATGGTAGTATGTGTATGTGGTGTGATGTATGAGAGAGCCTAAACACTTGAGGGTTGAGCTAAACACTTATCTTGTGAGGATCTTGACTCATTGACTTGATATCTTGCTTGTTGATTCATTGTTGATGGTTGATTAGATGAGATTGCATGCTAGAGTTGCTTGACATTGATTGATACTTAAATGACATTTGACTTGTGCTTGATGCTTCATCGATACAATTATTCCCCTACCTTATCGCTTCGTTGCTCGAGGACGAGCAACAATCTAGTTTGGGGGTCTGATTAGGGTCATAATTGCACCTTTTTACATCTATTTCTATATGATTTTGATGTTCTTATGTTCATATTTGACCCTAAAATAATATACTTTGTGCATTTAACCCTTTTTGGCTAGAAAGTTATGTTTTATAGTGAAAACGAGCAAAATTGGCAAAAGACGAGCAAATTTGTAAAAGTTCATAAATTGTGAGTTGGCCCAATGAAGGCAAATGATATACCATGTAAAAGAGTTCGAAGAGAGGGTTGCAACGCAAAAAGAATCGAGTCAATCGGAGCTCTAGAACTCAAGATATGAAGAAAACGAGGAAGTCGAGGATCGACCGAATGGGATCATGCGCCCACAAGGGTAGGACCGTGCGGCTTTGCGAAATGGATAGTGCGAAGGCTCTCTGGTTCGTGCATCATGGTCTGAATGAATGCTGGTGCACGAATCAATTCGTTCGGCCACAAGGGTAGGACCGTGCGGCTTTGCGAAATTTGGATTTTCAGGGGCGTTTTCGTCTTTTTGCGCATTTTAATTAAGGGCACTTTGGACCAAGCATTGTGGGTATTATAAACACTTAAGGATCAGATTCTCCAAGCATAATCTTCTTCATTATTCCAAGTTCTTAGATTAGTTTAGAGAGAGAATTAGGTAGTTACTTAGTGGGTTATTAGATTTTCTCATACTTCTTTCTACAATAACTTTTGATCCATCCATTGGATCTTTAATCTGTTTTTTCCATTAGCTTAGTCTCGTTATTAGCTTCAATTCTACGATTCGATTTATGTTTTCAAGCTTTGGATCAAGAGTTGGCATTTTGGAGGTTTGTAGATTGTATTCAATTTCTCTACTATTGGTAAGATTTCTTTTAATTCTCTTGTTTGAGCTCTTAATAATGTTGTTTAGAATGTTAATTGTTGATTTCCAATTCCAATTAGCCATGGGCTAATATCCTAGTTGCATGGTTGTATTAATATTATGGTGAATTTAGTCTCTTATTAATCCTATGCATGAATTAGTGATCTTGTTGGATTAGTTATCTTATTAATGACTTGTGTGCATGCTTGGGATGTTTAATTGGAATGTATGTCTTATATGTTTTAGCAATGAAATGAGAATTGAGCTATAAGAACTTTATGCATACCAAGTGTTTGATGTTTGGCTTGTATGACCAATGAGAATTGCATATTAGCTTAGACCTCTTAATTAGAGTATTGGAAGTCGTAGAGAGATCTATACATCCAATAGAGCCCTTAGCTTGTGTTGTAGAGAGAACTAGACACTAGTTGGCTTGACTAAGACACCAAGAGATCTTTTGCATGCTAGGATGGATAGGACAATAGAGGATCCATAGTAGGATTACTTCCATGCACACACACCACTCTTGCTCACTTCCTTGAGGTGATAGTTAGTTTTTACTTTGCTTTGCTAAAGTAGATAGAAAACATGACCTTTTCTTTGTTTTCCTAGCTATCCACCTTTGTGAACATTCTATACTTGATTGATATCGCATTGTTTCCCTGTGTTCGATATTTAACTTGGTTAACTTGCCACCACAACAACTACCACGTACACTTGCATGGAAAACATACACGATTTTGGTAAACAGTGTCATTACTCATACATCAAATTATTCAAAACAACTAAAGAAATTTAGAAATTAAATTATATTACTAAGCATACCTCATTTTATTCCTATGATATCATATCCATTAAAGTAAAAAAATAACAGTATCTTAGTTTTTTTTATTCTCATTAATGTCTCTCTTAAAAAAAAATTAAACTCTTTCGTTCTTTTCTATTTTTGCTTAAATTTGTTTAAGGAAAAACATAAAAAAATCAAATATATTTTGAAAAATATTATAAAAATTAATTTAATCTTTAAAAAGTATATAAAAAATTAAGAAATGTAAAAATCATTTCTGTTGGTCCCTAAAGAAGACTTTGAGTCTCCTTGTTTTGAAAATCAGCTAACTATAAAATCAGCTAAGTGCGCAGTGATCTTAGTGTGCGGAAACATTTTTAGTTAAATCCTTTTTAATAAATTTTTTTATCTTTAGTGCAGCGAGTAAGAGCAAATAAATAAAGCAAGTAAACACACAAGATTTATAGTGGTTCGGACCAACTGTCCTACATCCACTCTCCTCAATCCAACTTGGAGTTGAGGGGCTCTCTTACTCACTTACTAACTTCCTTACAACCTTCAAGAGAAATCTCTCTTACAACTTGTTAGTGCAAACAACCTTGCAACTAACTGATCGACTTCTACAAAGTCTTTACAAAATGAATAATAAATGTGTGAACGTGTTTTTGTACAGAGGAAAATATTGTAGCCTATCTGCTAGTGTAATCGCGCGTAGGATCGATATGATTTTTCTCTCTTGTACTCATATTTATAGGTATAAAAAACTAGCCGTTAGAGTTGACTAGGATTTGAAATCCCTATAACTATGTAATCAATCAATCTAAGTGATTGATTGATTCTTGATCTCCAGGTTGATATCTTTCCATCTTTGGCTTGATCTTCAATCTGATTTGACTTGATTGATTGCCTATGATTCTGGAAATCTTCTAGCCATTGTTGTGATCCTGTCCTCTTGACATGATTGACTTTCTGTAAATACATCTTCTATGCAACAGCTACAGACGACCTCAGCTGCTGCTGGTGTTCCTCTGCTGATTTTGTCCTCGTCTGATTTTGGTACCTCAGCTGGTCTGACATCAGCTGACCTGGACCTCAACTGATCTAACCTCAGCTGATCTGACATCAGCTGACCTGACATCAACTGACCTGACATCAGCTGATGTCTTGCACCTCAGCTGACTTTCACCTCAGCTGACCATCCTTAGCTAACCATCCTTAGCTGATCTGATCTGACACAAGCTGACTTCCCAAGGTCAGCTAGTTTTAATGTCATCAAAACATAAGGGTTTTCCCAATAATTTCAATTTAACATATATTTAAATTAAAAATTAATTAAAAATATAAATTTGAAAAATAAACAAAAAAACGTAAAAATTTAAAAAATTAAAAAATAATTGTATTAAAACATATTCAATTAAAATTATTTAAACCTAAAAAAAACTATTTTTTAATTAATTATCTGTTGTTACTGATTTAGCAACAATGTATATATTTATGTGGCTATAGGTATCACGTTTCATAGATAACGAACAATAAATATATGAATAAATAACTAAAGAAGAATAACAATGCAAGAGATGCTTGAGAGTCCCTCCATTGAATATGACTTTGAGAGCTCCCTTCAGAGCCTCTAACATATGTGTATATTATTCAATAAATCCAGTCCTTTCAGAATGAAGGTGAAGCCCTCTATTTATAGAGCGCCAACTACCTAATACCAAAAAGACCTAACTGCCCACTATCTTTGAACATATTACAATTAAGCATAACAAGGCATTGCATTATTAAAATAGAGGAATCTGGCCCTTTTAGTGATAAACCCAGATTTCAATATGTTAATAGGTCTTTGGTAGTTCCATTTAGGTGTATCACTGGAAAGTTGGAATAATCATACCGGTTAAGACGCATCGTCTGAGAAGGCATGATAATCACACCTTTAAAGGCACATTGCCTGAGAAGGTGGGATTATTGTGCCTTTTAAGACGCATCGTTTGAGAAGTATGAATAATCATTCCTGTTAAGTTGCATCGTCTGAGAAGGCGGGATAATCATACCTTTTAATGCGCATCGCCTGAGAAGGCGGAATAATCATGCCTTTTGAAGGCGCATTTCCTAAAAAGGTGGAATAATCATTCTTTTTGAAGGTGCATCGCCTGAGAAGGTGGAATAATCATGCTTGCTAAGGTGCATCACTTGAGAAGGCGAAATAATCATGCTTTTTAAGGCGTATAGCTTGAGAAGGTTAGGAGATGTTACCTCATTATCATTTTCTATCAGGCAAAGATCATCATACTCGTCATTTGAGAAGAGATCAAGTGAGTGTCTCCCCGGACCATCAGAGTCAGATCCTCATCAGCAACCATGGCTTTGCAATCTCAGTCTCTTTGGTCTTTCTTGGCTCTCATGCCCTTTCTCTCATGGGCACTGAGTTCTGGGCAATCATATTTTTAGTGCTCAGTCTTCTTGCAGTTGTAGCACCTGTAAGCGTCATATGCGTTATTTATTATGTATTCAGGATTCCTTCATGAGTCAGATTCCCTACTCCTAGATTAGCTTCTTCCAGGTTTGCTGCTAAAATTATGTTTTGATCTCTTTCTCTCCTTTCTGGCTCCTCACGATCACGCTTCTGATCTGATCCCCTTCTTTCTTCAGACCTCCTTGGACTTTTATATCTCTTCAGGTCCCTAATATCATGATAAAACTCTTTGTACTTGCCAAATCTGGAGTTAAATTTTTCAAACCTTCTGGTCATGAGGCTATATTTATCACTTAACTCATCTTTGGACATATATAACAAGGAATGGATTGCAGTGTAGACTGGTCTGGATTGTAGCACCCCGTCCCGTTTAATATCCTTTACCTAGGAACTCTATTTTTTATTTTTATTATCTTTTGTATATTATTATGTATTTAATTTACGTACTTTAAATTATTATGCAAGTTACATTATTTAGAGTTTATTTATAATATATATATATATTCAAATGATCAAGCATAATATTATCACGTGAGTAACAAAAAGACGAGTCAACCGGGAGTTCTACTACCACAGTTCAAAAGATTTATTATAAGAATACTATTAATCAAAGATTTTAAATTCTCAAATTTGAAAGATTTAAACGAATAAAAGAATACGAGAACTAAGAAAAAAAAATAATAATCTTTTAATCTGAAATTTTCAAACCATATGAATTATTGGTAATCTATATATATAACATAAAATATTATTAAATAATAATAATAATAATTAAAAAAAGAAAAGAAAAAGTTATAATGCCTTAATAGGATGTATATGTATATGTAATACTAACTAATCCAAATAACCAAACAACTAAAGTACAATTTTTTCTATTAATCAAGTTATGTGTGTCTAGCCAAATTAGCAATATTTCTCTAAAATTCTATTAGACATACCAATTAACCAAACAAACATTAAGGATAGAAATATCAGTGTATACATGTTTACCAAAATTGTGTCTCACTCAAGTGTACGTGGTCGTAGTAGACGTGGCAAGATAACCAAGTTAAAATATCGAACACAGGAAAACGATGCGATATCAAGCAAGTAGTAAATGTTCACAAAGGTTCTAGCTAGGAAAACAAGAAAAGGATCATGGTTTCTATCTACTAAATCAACAAGAAATAGTAAATCCTAACTATCACCTCTTAGAGATGAGCAAGTGTGAGTGATGTGTGTGAGCATGGAAGTACTCCTACTATGGTTCACCGTTAGTCCCAAATAAACAATAACAGGTGTATGGGGGGGGGAATACACCTGTAAGTACAGATTTTGGGAAATATAGTTTTTGCAGTAGACTTAAGAACACAGGCTACCTGTTAAAGGATCAGTGGACTTGAAAGGTCCCCTGATAGGTGGCCTGTATATTTGATCAAAGTTTAGGTTTTGCAGTGGATTAATTCAACACCCTTTTTAAAGTTTTATCAACACACACAAAAAAATAAAGCAGAAAGGACATAGGGAATTTATAGTGGTTCGGAGTTGAACTCTCCTACATCCATTTTTCCTGATTTAACAAGAGAATTCCTTAACCTCAGGAATTCCTTGTGTTAGAGTGCCAAGGTGCACTGATCAAGAATAACTTCTCTTGATCTCTAGGATTTTCACTAAGTCCTAGTCCTCTCAAGATTTCAGTCTGAGACACTTACTCAGCTTACTTTCTTTCAACTCACAACCTTGAACCTATTTCAGCTTAAAGGCTTGAGTTCTCCAACTAAGGTTGAGATAACCCTTTACAATGATGAGCAATATCTAGGTTGGGTTATCTCAGTAGGCTTCTAAAGATATTACAGTGTAGGCCTAATAACAGAATTGACCTCTAAGCAATGTAAGCACTTGGGAAACTAGAGTGATTTCGAGTGCTTGAAAATTAGATGAACTTTGGAGAGCTTTTAGATTTTCAGATGAGCTTGATAGTTTCCCATACTTAGCTTCTTCATCAACTTCTGTATTTATAGACTTAATTTGAAAGACTATCCGTTGGAGAGATAGTTTCAAAATAAGCTATTTTTGTAATCCAACATTCTTCAAAATCTTTCTCAGTTTTTGGAATGGTCAAATATGTCAAATGTTGTAGCCCAACGTTCTTCAAGATCTTTTTGGAGGTCTCAGAGCTGCTACTCATAGCATTGCTCTCCACAAACGCTTTCTTTACTAATTCTCTCTTCTTTTTCTCTAGTTCTTCCTCCTTGTGGGGCTTCATCTTTTCACTAGGCTTCAGAGCCCTTTTCTTCAGATCAAGAGGTGGGCTGTCTTCTGTGGTTTCAGTAGAGGGGCCTGTCCTCTTTCTTGACTCAGGGCCCTCTACCTTCATCTTCTCCAGCCATTTGTCAAAATTGAACAAGATCTTAGCCTTGTTCCAGGGCCTTGCATCAGCAAATGGATATTTCAAGTTCAAATCAAAGATACGTTTGTGGCATAGCATAGTGTGTGCTCTACCACCAACCTTCCTTTCACCTCTTTCAGCTTGTTTCTCTCCTCCCTTATATTGGATATAAAGAATTCATGCCAGTTGAACCTTGTTCTGTCAGTGGAGTGTACAATTGCAGCCATCAACCTGAGCTTGATCTTACTGACTTGCTCAATGCTTCCTTGGTTGGCTAGGATGCATTTCCCAACAATCTCAGCCAACACTTCAAATTCAGGTTTCAACAATTTCTTGTTGAGGTTGGGAATATACTACTCCTTCTTCTTGGTAATGGTATCCAATAATTCCTCCTCCTTCCAGCCATGTATGTGCTAGGGTCCAAGCCTTCACTTGGAAGCCCTAGGAAGTCATGAAGATCCTCCTGCCTTAGCACAAATTTGTGCCTCTACATTACTGGAGCAATCACCACTTGGCCCTTCTTATCCTTTCTTGTCTCATTCTTTTCCATCATTACAGCGGACCTTATGGAAGTGACACTCTTTTCCATATCAATAAAGAATTCCAAGACCTGTCTATCATAACATTTTTTAGGACCAATAGACAGGAACTTTCTAAGTCCAGCATTTTGGACTTATTGGAAGGTTTTTATAACATGGTGGAGTTGTGGATCATTTAGGGCTTTTTGGTTTTGGAAACTTACTATAGGCTCATACCAAAAATTCTTGCTATTAGAGAGCTCTTTAAAGTCAATGTATTGGGAAAACATGTTGAAATGAGATGTAAGAACACAAGGTTTGAAGACTATAAGGTCTGGAGGTTGAGAGAAAAATGGGGAGTGTGAAATCGTGGGTAAAACTGCTAAGGATGGAAATCATTTATATGAGTAATCAAGGGTGGGGATTTAATCTGAGATGTTTTGATCAATGGTTGAGATGAAAGTAATAATTTGGAAGATAAAGTGTTTTATCTTCCCCAGTATTTTATAATTATTACTAAAAATGGAAAGTGGGTTGAGTTTAGATCAGGGTTAGGATTTAAAAGGATGACGGTTAAAAACGGGGCTTTTCATGAGAAATAACTTCTCAAAAACACCTCCCGAGATTTTACTACACACTTACTATCGCAATAAATGCACCGCAGGCACAATAACCAATAAAGTAATCGTCAGTCAGAGGATGACTCAGTGGAGTTCTCAGGGGACTTTTCTCTGTCCAGTTACTTTCAGTGGAGTGACTGCTACTGATTGTCAAAGGATGTGAAGATATCAGTGGACTTTATCAGCCAACTCCACTGATATTAGTTGATCATTCCCCTTGATTGGTAACCTGTGAATGATTCACCCTGACTTCAGTCTATAATTCTCTCTGCACCTAACCTTTCTTCTTCCAGAGCATTCATCAATGGCGACCACAAATAGACGATTCTTTGAGAATCTCCAATTCTTGAAGAACTTGATTGCTTACGAGCTCGTTACCAATTTCTCCTAAGTTCATGAGGATATCAAGCCAGTTCGAAGATATGTCAGGAAGGCTGTTATCTTGGACTGGGTTACCATGAAGCCAGAGAAGCTTTGTCCCGTACTGGTTGCATCTTTGTTAAGTACCTTGGTTTAGATTTTGATGTGTGCAAAATAATGTGTTTAATTGTATAAAAGGATCTAACACTTGTGCTAAGGAAATTGGTTTTTGAAATCCATAGTTGTAAGTGAAGTCTACAGCTGTATACTTGATCATTCTATAGCCAGACATGACCCTACAGCTGTAAGGTTTCTCTACAACCAATTTTTCATATTTACAGGACTCTACAGCTGCAAGGTTGAAGACCCTACAGGTGAAAGAACCGTTTGAAAGAGGAAGTACAAGTCACAGATTTATTGAAGATTATGAAGATCCTTAAGCACAATTAGTGTGGCTCTCAAGCACTCACTAAAATGTACTTAAGTGGAGGTTATTTCTTTAATTCTGGAGGATAATGAAGATTAGTTTGAAGAAAGCCCGAATTCTGAAGAAAAGGATAATAGTACACTCAGTACTATCCTGTGTGAAGGATGAGGACCACTTCACACATACCAAATAGAGAGAGAGGAGCCTTATCCGGATTTCAAATTTGAATTCCCAATCGGATAAGTCACACCACTCAATCTATAAATAGAAGAAGTCCTCAGAGGAAGCAACAACAACAACCCTGAGCATACAAGCATTCTGCCTAAGCAAGTCTACAGCCAACAAACTTTCTGAGAGCTCTATTGTTTTTATCTTTCTTTGTGATTCATAGGATAGTTGGTTAGGATTTTCTTAGAAAGAATCACACCTTTTATTGTTGTTCCTTCACCTATTTTATATTTCTACTTAGTGTAGATATCTCTTTGTGAGGTTTTGTAAACTCTTTGTGAATTATATTCTGAGTGAATAGGGTAGTTTAATCTCTTGTTAGAATAGGAATCTGAGTGAACCTAGTTCTAAGGGGGAACTACTTGTATTTATCTAAGTGATCTCATCTTAGTGAATTTGGCACCTGAGTAGTGTAACAATGAATGTAGGTGGTCTTTTTATAGACACTGAACCACTATAAAATTGGTCTATTTTATTTCTGTCATTTATATTCTTGTTCTGCATATTTAATTTATCTATTACATTCATCATTCTTTTGAAAATCGAGTGCATAAAACTTTATGGTTTTCACAGAGAAAATGACTCTACAGCTGTAGACTTCCTTAAGTCACTCAACTGTTAAGTTTGTTTATATTGTTTTTCATTAACACTCACTTATTTCCGCTGCACATTAGAGTATTCTCAATATACTTTTAAGTGTGAGAATCCCTCTGATCTTTTGTCTACAAGTGATCTTTTATTTGCAAGTTTTTAAAATCTGCAGCTTTAGACTTCTCTAGTCCACAGCTGTAACCTTTGTGGTCCTGTTTTTAAAAACTCTTGTAGACTTGTTGTTTTTGAACTTATAAGAGGCTACTGTAAGGTTCTTGAATTCCGTCTTTTGAAAAGTTTGAAAATCTGATTTTGACTCAAGGTCTATTCACCCCCCCTCTAGACCTTGGCCACTTTAAGGGACCAACAAGTGGTATCAGAGCAGTTGGCTTGCCACTGCTTTGATCAGTACCTAGCTAGATCCTTTTTGCTTTTGAAAAACACACCTGCATACTTGCATGGCTCCCAAGATGGTAAAATCCAAGGTTCCAACATTTTCTGCTAAGGACAATGATGAATGGAAAATTAAAATGCAAGCACACTTGTCTGCAATCAATGATGAGATGTGGTCTATCATAGAGGATGGCTCTATACATGTTATGAAGGTCAACACTACAGCTGATCAGTCAGCTGGACTAGCTCAGACCATCCCCAAACGTAGAAGGGAATGGACAGAGGATGACAAGAGAAGGTCCAATCTTGACAATGTTGCAAAGAACACTATTTATCATTCACTTTATAAAATTGTGTTTAGCAAGATCAAAAACTGTAAAACTGCAAAAGATATATGGGAAAAGTTGGAAATAATTTGTGAAGGAACTGAACAAAATAAGGAAAACAAACTTATGATAGCAGTTCAAAAGTTTGAGAACTTCAAGATGAAATCTGGTGAAACTATTGAAAAGTTTGAGTCAAGATTCGTTGAGATTCTCAATGAGCTAGACTCGCTTGGTAAAGATTACTCACAAAGAGAAATGAACATGAAGGTTCTCAGAGGATTACCTTCTGAATGGGTCATGAAGGTCATTGCTATGAGAGAATCAAAGGATTTATCTAAGATATCCACCATTGAACTCTTTTCAGACCTGAAGGCTTATGAATTATACATATGTAGAAGAAAAGAACCTGACAGCTGTAAGGTTACAACTCTAGTGGCTGACAACCCTACAACTACAAGTTCTGATGATGAAGACTTGGCTCTTTTTATAAAACAACTCAAGAAGTTTGGCAAATGGACTAAGAAGAAGCAGTTCACACCAAAGGAAGATGGTAAGGTGAAATCTACAGCACCTAACTCAACTTATTTGTGCTATAACTGCAGAAAACCAGGACACTATATCAAGGATTGTCCATACCCCAAAGCTGAAAAGTACACCGATGAAGAAAAGAGAATGAGAAAAGATAGAAAGAAAAGTTTGACAAGGAGAGAATTAGAGCACTACTTTATGAGTTTGATAAAAATCAGGAAGACTGTCCCTCTTCTTCTCAAAAGTCAACTGCAGATTTAGAAGACTCTGACTTTACTGATTCAGATGAAGAAGCCCTAATCTGTCTTATGGTTAAAGATGAAGAGGTATGCTCATCATCATCAAGTTATATTGCATAAAAGTATTCTTCCAGTGACATGCTTAGTGCAATCCAAAGACTACAAGAAGAAAATGAAGATCTTAGAAGAGATAATCACATTGGAAGGGGAACATATTAAAGCTTTGTTAGCTGGAGTGGAAGATGTTGAAACACAACTACAGATTCTACAAGAACTTAAAGAAGGTTACAGTTGTCTGAAAAATGACAATGAAGAACTTTTTAATGAATCAAGTTGTAGAGTTGCAGACTGTGCTGAATTGAAGGAAACAATCAGAACTCAAGAACTTATGATAGCTGATCTTGAAGAAAGCAATGCATATTATCAAAAGAAGTTAGATTGTTTTGGAAAGTCATCCAAACAATTGAAAAAGATGTTGTCTGAGCAAAGACACTCAAAGGACTTGCCTGGATTAGGATATAATCCTTGTGTCTGGATGAAATACTTGCAAAAGTCAATTCCAAGACCTGAAAGAAAGTTCATCAGAGAATCAACCCCTGAAGAAGCTGTAAACTCAACCCTACAGCCAAAAGATTTGAAATTCTTGAATTCATTCAAAGAATTGTCACCAAGAAGACAACAAAAGATCAAGGAGATCATGAATGATGCTGAAGAAGATGTTTCAAACATGTTGGAAAACATGATTCTGAAACCAACTGCAGAATCAAATATACAGTCAGAAGACGAAGTCTTTTTCATAAATTGAATATGGAAAGAAGACTCAACTTTGATAGATCCTGGAATGGAAATATGTCAGATATGTTTCCCTCTTCAAGCACTCAAAGAGGAGGATCAAGCAAGAACTGTAGAATTTACAACTCGATTGCGAAGAGTAACACTGGAGGAAATCCAAAGTATTGGATTTCTAAATAACTCACTTTATTTTGCAGGGACATGTTACAACCATCAAAAGAGAGCTTTGGTACATAGACAGTGGTTGTGCAAGACATATGACTGGAGATAGAAGTTTGCTACAAAATGTGAAAGATCACAAAGGTCCTAAGGTTGTTTTTGGTGATAATGCTAGTGGAACAGCTAAAGGATCAGGAAGGCTACTCATAGGAAAAGTTCAGATCAATGATGTTTACTTGGTAGATGGTTTAAAGCATAACTTGCTTAGTGTAAGTCAATTTTGTGACAAAGGCTACACTGTAGACTTTACACATGACACTTGCATAGTAAAAGATGTTGATTCCCAAACCACAAAACTGACAGGAACTAGTTGGCTATGGCACAAAAGGATGAATCACATAAACTTTAAAACCATGAATGAACTTGTGAACAACAGACTTGTAAGAGGTCTGCCAAACACTAAGTTTAGGAAGGAACACTTATGTGATGCTTGTGTTAAAGGGAAACAAATCAAGAATACTTTCAAAAGCAAAACACACCCAAGCACTTCAAGAACACTTGAATTACTGCATATGGATCTATTTGGACCTATAGAACCTGTAATTGTAAGTGGAAAGTATACTTTGGTTGTAGTAGATGATTACTCAAGATTTTCTTGGATAGTGTTTCTAAGAAAGAAGAGTGAAACTCTACAGAAGCTACCAGAATTATTGAGAAGGATTCAGAATGAAAAGAACTTGAAGATTATGAAGATCAGATCAGATAGAGGAACAGAATTCACAAATCAAGTTATTGAAGGGTATTGTTCACTATATGGCATAATGCATCAATACTTTGCAGCTAGAACCCCATAGCAGAATGGAGTTGCAGAAAGGAAGAATAGAACACTCAAGGAAGCAGCCAGAACAATGATTGTTGAAGCAAAGTTGCCTAAGAAATTCTGGGCAGAAGCAACAAGCACTGCATGCTATACTCAAAATAGATGCTTGATTGTAAAAGACCATAAGAAGACTCCACATGAGTTACGGAAGGGAAGGACTCCTAATATCTCTTATCTACACATATTTGGTTGTAAATGCTTCATACTGAATAATGGGAAAGAACACCTCAAGACTTTTGATTCAAAGTCAGATGAAGGTATCTTTCTAGGTTATTCTATTGTTAGCAAAGCATTCAGAGTGTATAACAAGAGATTAATGATTGTGGAAGAGTCACATCATGTTGTTTTTGATGAACAACATAGCTTCCCTAATGAAATTGCTGAAGACTCTAAAGAGGGCAACTCCACAGTCACAAGTCAACAACAGTATGTTGAGATCAAGACTCCTGTAGAATTGATCAACAAAGACTTTTGCACTGTGAGAGTTGAGTTACCTCCCTTAGAGAATGTTGAAGACCTAGTCCATGAGAATGTTCAAACAGAAGTAAAGACACCAACAAAAGGACCTGACGAGTCTGTAGTAGGTGAATCTACAGCTGCAGAGAACAATGACCAAAGACTAGAACCTGAATAAGACTTGATTTGGTTGAAAGATCACCCCCCTGAGCATGTAATTGGAAAACTATCAGATGCTGTAAAAACCAGACTACAAATCCATGAGGCAATGTTTGCTACATTTCTTTCATCTTCAGAACCTACCGATATTCATGAAGCATTGAAAGATGTCAATTGGATTATTGCAATGCAAGAAGAATTGAATGGTTTTGAGAGAAATCAAGTATGGGAACTTGTTCCAAGACCTAGGAATCACAAAGTGATTGGAACTAGGTGGGTATTCAAGAATAAACTTGATGAAGATGGAATTGTAACCAGAAATAAAGCAAGGTTAGTTGCTCAAGGCTACTGTCAATCTGAAGGCATAAATTTTGATGAATCCTTTGCCCCAGTTGCGAGATTAGAAGCTATAAGGATATTTCTAGTCTATGCTGCACATATGAACTTTACAGTCTATCAAATGGATGTAAAGAGTGCATTTCTCAATGGTTTACTATCAGAAGAAGTGTATGTTGAACAACCACAAGGATATGAGGAATCTACAGCTGAAGACATGGTTTATAAGCTTAGAAAGATCCTTTATGGACTTAAGCAAGCACCAAGACCATGGTATGATACCCTATGTGATCATCTGATAAAAAATGGATTAAAAAAGGGTATGGTTGACAAGACCTTATTCAGATTACAACATGGAAATTACGTATTGCTTGTTCAAATCTATGTTGATGATATAATCTTTGGCTCAACCAATGAAAAATTATGCAGAAAGTTCTCTAAGCTCATGACTGAGAAATTTGAAATGTGCATGATGGGAAATCTGAATTTCCTTTTGAGATTACAAGTTAAGCAAATGAGAGATGGAATTTTCATCAATCAAGCTAAATACACTCAAGAGTTTATCAAAAGATTTATAATGGACAGCTCTAGACCTACCAATATACCTATCACACCTTCTTTGAGTCTTGTCAAATATGAAAATGCCAAAAGTGTTGATATAACCAAGTATAGGAGGTTAATTGGATCATTGCTATACGTTACAGCTAGTAGACCTGATATCATGTTTGCAGTATGCGTATGTGCTAGATTCCAAGTGAATCCTAAGGAATCACACTTAAATGCTGTAAAGAAGATCATCAAATATGTCAAATCCACACAAAATCTAGGACTATGGTATCCTAAAGAAGGAGGAATTGAACTCATTGGTTACACTGACTCAGATTTTGCAGGCTGCAAGATTGATAGGAAGAGTACTAGTGGGATTTGTAAATTCCTAGGTGAAAGGTTGGTACCATGGCACAGTAAAAAGCAAAACTCTATTGCTCTTTCTACAGCTGAGGCAGAATACATTGCTGTTGGAAGTTGTTGTGCACAGATCTTATGGATGCAATATCAATTACAAGACTATGGGATTGATGCAAGAGAAACAACTATATTCTGTGACAATACAAGTGCTATTGCTATTACACAGAATCCAGTTTTACACTCTAGATCAAAACACATAGATGTAAGGCATCATTTCATAAGAGATCATGTTGAAAGAAAGGATGTGAAATTGACAAAGATTCGTACTGATTTAAATCTTGCTGATATTTTCATTAAACCTTTGTGTGAATCAAGATTTTCAATCTTGAGAGGTAATTTGGGAATGTTAGAATAGTGAAAAGACTCTGTGAAAATCACTAAATTGCAAAGACAAACCTAGAAAATTGGAAACTCATTGAAAAGGAAAATTGCAGCTGCAAAGTCATTCAACTGCAAAGTTGTTAACTCTACAGCTGTAGACCTAGCTCTGGACTGCAAATTCCTCACAACTGTGGATTTCCATATTCTAAGATTGTCAACTGCAAACTTAGGGATTTTACAGTACTTTGTACAATTCTAAAAATTAAATGGAGCACTACAAATTCATAAACGTTTGTACTCAGTGAAAGACATTTTGGATTTATTCAACATTTTAATTAAAAAAATGCTTAAATACGTGTAACATTTTAAATAGAATTAAATTCCATGTGAGTTATATTTTGGACAAACGCTCGGAATTTCAAAACTCATAAATTTTAGGTCATAGACCGTTATACCTCTGTTCTTAAATGTGTGTTTAAGAAAAGGTATTTAAAGGACTCTTCATCCTTTTATATCTCACTTTTACATTCGAACCCCCTGAAATCTTATACACTCCCCATCCCTCACTCTCTGAAACTAAACGCCATGACAATGAAAGTCATTTTCGGAGCTCTTTTTTATTTTGACGAACTACTGACAAAGCATCCCACTGATGCTATGGAAGATGTTGTCAAGCACATAGTGAATCAAGGGATTCATTACTGTCTCACTCATAATCCAGGAGCATATGATGACAAGATTGTACATGAGTTCTACCACAATGCTGAAGCAAATGTTGAATGGAAGACATTATCAGTAAAGCTACAAGGAAGAAAAGTCAACATTACAGCTGGTGATATTTGCAGAGCTTTACACCTGAGGATTGGAGGTGATTCTCATGATAATCTCAACTTTGCTGATGAAGATGAGAAGTACTGGAGGAAGTTCACTGCAAAAAGGCCGTTTCCTAAGAACTGGAAGAGGACATTCAAGAAAAACGACCTTGCAGTTGAGTATGTATATCTATATGAAGCTATTGATAAATGCTTATTATGTAGAACTGGTGCTCATGATACTGACACTATTCTTATTTGGGATTTAATGATAGCTTTTGACAAGGAGATTAAGATTGATATAGGAGAACTCTTACTTAGGAATATTGGTAATGATGTTGTGAAAACTGGGAAGAACAAAGGATTTGGATTGTTCTTAAATTATATACTTAAGGAAGTAGGATTCTCTTTATTCAATGATCATGAAGGATAGCCTATATTGGTTCATAGAATCATAGGGAAAGCCAATTTTAAGAAAGGAGCTGTGGATGCTCCTATGGCTCCTAAACCAAAGAAGAGGAAGAAGAACTCACAAGCAAAGAAAGTTACAATTGTTAGTCCACTGAAATCCTATGAGAGGAAGAAGAAAAGTGTAAGGAGAAAATTGTTGGTAGATGAACCAACATATTCTGAAGATGAAGTTGATAGAGAAAATAGGCAAAAGAAATTCCATTCTAAGGAAGTTACAGAAGTTGAAGCTGACAAGTCTACAGCTGTAGACTTGCCAATTGTACAACCGGAGGAACAGATTGTTAAAGAACAAGATACTGAAGCACCTGAACCTGAAACTGAACAACTCCCTGTTGTTCCAGTTGAGAGGGTGGAAGGCTTGGAGGAAGAGAGGTAAAGATTTGATGATTGGAAGATTGTGAGAGAAGAGTTGGACAAACTCACAGTAGAGGAAAGAAATTTGTTCCAGTGGATTGTTGACTGGACAAACTGCAATGATGTGAATGAGTTAATGAAACCCAACTTCCTTGATGATTTTGTTGCTGAGAAGGTAAGAAAGAACAAAGGAAATGGAAAACAGATTACTGCTGAAGAGTCTGCAAAACAGAAAATAACCAAGTCAGTAGCTGCAACTTTGAGAGTTGCAATGTGATCTGAGAGAGATCCAGAGGCTGAATTTCCAGAATCTGAGTTTGAGGTTACAAGCTCAGATAGTGAAGAAGAGTTGCCACAAAGTATTTGTGAAGGTAGTCACCAAATAGTTGAAGCTGGGGGCTTAACTATTTTAGCTAAGGAAGCTATTCAGTTGGAATCTGCAGGAGCAAGTGCTGCAGATCCAGTAAATGTTGAAGAAACAAATCCTGAACAACCTGAATCAGAGAAAGAAAAGGAGGCAAGGAAAGCTGATTCACCTTGCAAAGAGCCTAAGGATAAGGCAGATGATGATGAAGGTGGTGATGATGATGCACCAATGGGTGGTGCTCAAACTAAAGTTGTGCAAGCTGATATTCAACCAACTCTACAGGTTCAAGCTGTTGAGCAAATTATTGAAGATACCTCTAGAGATATTGATGAAAGTGCTAAGGATATGTCAAACCCTATTACAAGCATTTTCAACCAACCTCCTCCTGCAATGTTCACTCTTGAAGAAATATATAGGCAAGGAAACCCTCCCCTGCAGAGTTATTCAACACTTGAAAGAGAAAACATGGAGAACATGGATGATTATATTTATGACTCCTATCATGAGGAAGACTACCACTGAAGACTCTATAACTGTAGAGTTGGTGCCTTCTAAAGCTCAAAAGATTACCAAGGGTAAAGAGTTGGTGATTAGAGAAGGAGATTCTGAAGAAGAGGATAGTGATTCAATTCCACAGATGACACCTAAAGAGGTTGTATCTCAATTGAAAAATATGGAGGAATCACTTAAAGGAATTGAAGCAGAGATTATTAAACAAGTCAAGAGAGTTCTTGATGCCATCATATCTCAGAATGTGGAGAAAGAAATGGAAGATTTAGTGAAGAAATTTGAAGAAAGAAGCCAGGAAGAAAAGAAAATTCTTGAAAAGAACTTTAAAGCTGTTGTGGACAGCTTATTGGCTCATAATGAATTAGTAAGGAAGGATATCAATCAGAAGACAAGAGAAATTACTTCTCTACAGTCCGATATCAACTTGATGAAGGAAAATTCTTTCCAATTGAAGATTGAAGTGAAGAGTATGAAGAATGAGATGACCAAGATGATAAATGGAAATGAAATCATGAAGACTGATCTCATGAGCAAGCTCAATATCATTTTGTCACACATTGATGTTGGCAAAAAAGGGGGAAAGCAAGTTTGAGAAAGAGATCAAAGAAGGAGACAAGGTTGTGAATGACATAGGAAAATCTTTTGCTATGGAATTTGAAGTTGCTAAATCAAAAGATTGGTCCATGAGACTGGGAGAACAGTCAGAAGAGAGATCAACGCCTGAACAGATGAAGGGAAGCTCCAAAGGAAGCAAGATCCTAAAGCTCCCTAAATCTACAGACTGTGAAAGAGTCAAGAGAAAGGAAGAAGGAAAAGGAGGAAAAAGAAAAAGAAGAGAAAGAGAAGCAAAGAAAGAAAGAGTTTGAAGAATCTACAGCTGTTGTCACTGCTCAACTCCTGAATGTTCAACCATTGATTATGATACCTGCTGAAGAACAAAATGAGAAAGAGAAGGAAATGAAGACTGAGTTTGACATTCTCTGGGAAGAATTTCTAAGCATATGCAACAGGCATACAGTTATCAAGAGAATCAAACTCAAGAAGGACAGATTTCAGAAATTCAAGGCACTGAAGGCTGATGGATCTTTGTACAAAGGAGATAATGCTCGCCTTCTTGGTGGGAAGATCAAGAGAGATACATTGCCTAAGAAGCTGTTCAAATCAAAGAAAGAAGAAGAAGAATTTGAAGCTTATGAACTTCAGATGCTGATGAAGTATATTGAAGAGGATGAGAAGAACATGAAGCTGGTAGAGCAAGGAATTCTAAAGCCACAAGATGAATCTGATGATGATGAAGATGATGCTGATCCAAAACACAGAAGGAGATGAAGACATTGTTCTAGATTAGACACTAAAACTTTTTAGTTTTTAGTCTAATTACTTACCGTAATCTATATCTTGAACCTTTTTATTTTATTGCAGCTTTTTCTCTCTGCTGTTTTACTTGCTTTGCTCTTTGTTGTTCTTGTTCTGTTCTTGTTGACAATATCTTATTGTCTTTGTTGTTTGCTTTATTGGTATGTTTTGCCAACATCAAAATAGGGGGAAATTGTTAAGTACCTTAGTTTAGATTTTGATGTGTGCAAAACAATGTGTTTAATTGGATAAACTGATCTAACACTTGTGCTAAGGAAATTGGTTTTTGAAATCCATAGTTGTAAGTGAAGTCTACAGCTGTATACTTGATCATTCTACAGCCAGACATGACCCTACAGCTGCAAGGTTTCTCTACAACCAATTTTTCATATTTACAGGACTCTACAGCTGCAAGGTTGAAGACCCTACAGCTGAAAGAACCGTTTGAAAGAGGAAGTACAAGTCTCAGATTTATTGAAGATTATGAAGACACTTAAGCACAATTAGTGTAGCTCTCAAGCACTCACTAAAATATATTTAAGTGGAGGTTATTTCTTTAATTCTGGAGGATAATGAAGATTAGTTTGAAGACAGCCAGAATTCTGAAGAAAAGGACAATAGTACACTCAGTACTATCATGTGTGAAGGATGAGGACCACTTCACACATGCCAAAGAGAGAGAGAGGAGCCTTATCCGTATTTCAAATTTGAATTTCCCAACGGATAAGTCACACCACTCAATCTATAAATAGAAGAAGTCCTCAGAGGAAGCAACAACAACAACCCAGAGCATACAAGCATTCTGCCTAAGCAAGTCTACAACCAACAAACTTTCTAAGAGCTCTATTATTTTTATCTTTCTTTGTGATTCATAGGATAGTTGGTTAGGATTTTCTTAGAAAGAATCACACATTTTGTTGTTGTTCCCTCACCTATTTTATATTTATACTTAGTGTAGATATCTCTTTGTAAGGTTTTGTAAACTCTTTGTGAGTTATATTCTGAGTGAATAGGGTAGTTTAATCTCTTGTTAAAATAGGAATCTGAGTGAACCTAGTTCTAAGGGGGAACTACTTGTATTTATCTAAGTGATCTCATCTTAGTGAATTTGGCACCTGAGTAGTGTAACAGTGAATGTAGGTGGTCTTTTTATAGACACTGAACCACTATAAATTTTGTCTATTTTATTTCTGTCATTTATATTCTTGTTCTGCATATTTAATTTATCTATTACATTCATCATTCTTTTGAAAATTGAGTGCATAAAACTTTTTGGTTTTGACAGAGAAACTGACTCTACAGCTGTAGACTTCCTTAAGTCACTCAGCTGTTAAATTAGTTTATATTGTTTTTCATTAACACTCACTTATTTCCGCTGCACATTAGAGTATTCTTAATACACTTTTAAGTGTGAGAATCCCTCTGATCTTTTGTCTACAAGTGATCTTTTCTTTGTAAATTTTTAAAATCTGCAACTGTAGACTTCTCTAGTCCACAGCTGTAACCTTTGTGGTCCTGTTTTTAAAACTCTTGTAGACTTGTTGTTTTTGAACTTATAATAGGCTACTGTAAGGTTCTAGAATTCCCTCTTTTGAAAAGTTTGAAAATATGATTTTGAGTCAAGGTCTATTCACCCCCCCTCTAGACCTTGACCACTTTAAGGGACCAACAAACTTTTTATCTCAAGCTAAAACAGAAAAAGGAAGGGGAATGGGAGTCGACCGTGCCGATGAGTAACTCCGTGAAAGTTGATGCCAAAAAAGGAATCCAAAGGAGGTGGATAACCATCAATGTCCGTCAGATGATGAGAAAGACGTACAACCACCCTCGATCAGAGGATCGCAAATTACCTCTGCCCCCAGATTTTGGTTTTATGCATGAGCAATACTTTTTGAGCGACATCTGCTCCGCGCCAACTCCTATCTAATCGAGGTTGAACAAATCAGTCCTTGAGACTACTCCTAGGTTACTGTTCGACCTGGTCATTCAGAGCATCATGGGATGTGTGGGTGGAACTGAACAAGTATCCAAGCCCAAACTCTACGTAATGATGGCCGTCAGAGAATTCCAACCTATCGATTGGGAGGAATATTTCATCCAACAACTTGTAGTGGAGAGAAAAAAGAACGAGTATGGTCAGGAGGGTCTCGCTACCTTCAAGAAGCCAGTTCACTACGGGACACGCCTGTCCCTGATGCTGCAGAAGCTGTCCTTTGGGGACATCAACATGAGGGACTTTATTTATCTCCCTTCAAGGTTGTCCTTGTTCAGGTCAATAAAGGATGTGAAGAGCCGAAAAGGAAAGTCTACTATTCCGGTTGAGTCCTCTAAACCTTATGTGTAGAAGTCCAAGAAGACCTCTGAGGTTCAAGCTTAGAAGACAGCACCAAAGAAACTATTCAATCTGATGAGCCCTTCGATGAAGAGGTAGTTGAAGAAGAAGTGATGGAAGAGGAAAAATCTACTGAGTAACCTGATCCTACTGAGCACTGTGATGAAATTATTTAAGAGGTGGATCAGGCTGCTGCTCCGGAGGATGATAATACTCCTAAAGATCAGGAGGGCACGATGACAATTCCTCAACCTGAGTATCAGAATGAGTAGGATGTTGCTTAAACTCTGATCCAGATGGTGGTGGAGACCATTCAGGAGCTGGTTGTTAAGGATGAAGGAGCTCAGAAAGAACCAACAGCCACTGATGTCCAGGGGAAAGCTCAGGCTAAACCGGCTCCGGAGGTCCCTCCACAATCCGAGGAATAAGACCTAAAAATAGCAACGTTTGTTCCCTCAGACACTGAGAAGTTGGAGGAGAAGCAGCAGGAAGTGAACGAGGACACCCCTTGGCGATTCTCTGCCCCTAACATGGCCTTGCTGACGGACTTTGAAGTCCTGGCCCGGAATCAGGCCATTCACCTTGTGGAGAAGCATTTGCCCACCCAGATGGATGCACAGAAAGAAGAGGTCGTGCAACTTCGCACCTACGCTTAGATCCGGAAGGCCACCTTCTCTGAGCTGGCAATCCTTGCTGAGAAAAAGGGGTAGGAGGCCCTGAATTCTGAGGAGTCAGCATTGTTCGATGCCTTCGGAATTTGCAACTTCTCGCAACTTCTGAAGGTTGAGGACTGATTAGGGTAATAATTGCATGTTTTGGCACTAATTTCTATATGCTTTTGGTGATATTATGTTCCTATTTGACCCTCTTATGCTATACTTTGTGTATTTAACCCTTTTTGGCTAGAAAGTTGTGATTGTAGGTGAAAACAAGCAAAACAAGGAAGAAACGAGCAAGATCGAGGAATGTCAGGAAATCTAGAGTTGAGCAAAATGAAGAAATTAATGTTCCACGTCGAAGAGCTTGAAGAGAGGGTTGCAACGGAAAAAGAATTGAGACAATCTGAGTTGTAGAGCTCAAGATATGACAAAATCGAGAAAGTCATGCATTGACTGACACTAAGTCTCTTGATCGGCAGGACCTCCTCACAACTAGGCAGGGCTCGCGCGACCATGTCCCTGACTCGGCAGCTACCGCGCGAGTAGGCGCGTGACTTACTCTGATCGGCAGCCAACAAGCTCTTGTGCGACAAGAAGTCATCTCGCGCGATCAAGCTGCCGATCACGGTCGGTAGCCATTAAGGCTCTGGTCGGCAGCAATGCAAAATGTTCGAAATTTCAGGGCTATTTTCGTATTTTCATGCTTTTTAATGAAGGGCATTTTAGTCAATGATCTAAGGGTACTATATATACTTCCATATCAGATTTCCAAGAGAGACTTTTCATTAATTCTTAGATTTCACTCATCATCATATTCTCTCTCTAGATTAGTAGAAGTTAGAGGTAGTTTCCATTTGGGTTCTTAAGATTTCTATTTCCAATTTCTACGATAACTTTTGATCTACCGTACGGATCTTCAATCCGTTTGTTCCTGCATTCTTATAATAGATAGAGCTACATTTCAACCGTTTGAATTTCAATTTTCATTGGCGGATCGTTTTCTACCATTTAGAGGTAATTTGTATCTTTTCAATTCCCATTGCAATAGGTAATATTCTTGTATACTCTTTCTAATTCCTACATAATGATGATTGTAGATAGTTCAATTACTCTTTTGTTTACCAAATGAGCCATGGGCTAATCCCTTTGTGTGTTAGTGTATGACTCCTATGGAGTAATGTGGTGTCCATGTTGATCATATGAATGCTTTGAGATGTTGTATGATCAATTCTCTATTTTAATGGTTTGTATGAGTGCTTAGAATGCATCATTGATTGTATGGGCCATTAGGGAGTTAGTCTCATACGAGAGTTGGGCTATTTTCCTAAATCTTCTTGTAATTAGGTCATTGCATGCTAAGTGTTTGTTAAAATTCCTAAGATAGTGAGAATTACCTTAGTGAATTGGAAAGACAATTAGAGGCTCTAATGTGTATCGAAGGAGACCTTTGCATGTTAGAGTGACTTGCCAATTGATTGTACAATACCTCATTGCATGAGTAAGTGATACTTCACTACATGAAACATAGGATAGTACACTAATACACCTCTCACACAACTTCCTCACTTTGCGAACCAAGGTGATTGGTAGTTTACTTGTTTGGCGCACTTGTAGACGTAGATGCCAACTCCCTTTTATTGCTTTGTGAATTCGATTTAGAACAATAATCTTACCTTACAATCCGCCCTCTCCCTGAGTTCGATAAATAATAAACTTGGTTAAACTTGCCACGACGATAATGATCACATACACTTGCGTGAAGACACCATTTAGGCAAACAAGTTTTTAGCGCCGTTGCCGGGGAGACGGCAAGTTTGTTTGGTTATTTGATTTATTCTTTGTTTTCGATTTTTGCGCTATTTGTGTGAGGGTTTTGATACTTGTCTCTTTGTAGGTATATGCACACAAGGAGTCAAGGGGGAGATTTACTACCCTTTTAACCGGATCTTGAGAATAGCCTACGAAGGAGAAGAAGAGAAACTCGTTTGAATCAAACTACTATGGAGAACAATATGAATGAAGCTCGAGATGAGATTAGAGAAGAAGAACCATTGGGAGGAAAAGTGCATCAAGGAGAAGAGCACTTGGCTCAAAGGGAGGTTCCACCCCAACCACAACCTATACCACATCCATACCAACCTTATCCACCGCCAAATCAACCTTACTACCCACCTCAATATCCCAACTACCCGAATTATCCAATGAACCAACCATATTACCCACCACCTCCAAATAATTACCCATACTACCCATATCCACCACCACCTCAACACCAAAGACCACAAATTGTAAACCCACCTCAAAACCATGAACCATTACTGCGAGACTACTTTGAGCCAAGGGTTAATGAGCATTATGATGGGATAGAAAGACCTCTGATTGATGCTGAAAAGTTTGAGCTTAATACGAATCTCTTAAAGTTGTTAAAAGGGTCTCCGTTCAAAGGATCGAGTGATCCAGAAGATCCAAATGCTCACCTTAATAACTTCATGGAGATATGTGACACGATCAAGTACAAAGGGATGTTGGATAAAGAGAAAAAGATCCATTTCTTCGATTTTACCTTGACTGGGAGAGCTAAAGCATGGATTCGATCTATGAATCCCAAAGCTGCAACATGGGAGGAGTTGAGCTCCCAATTCCTCAAGAAATTTTACCCTCCATCAAAGATGTTAAAGGCGAGGGAAGAGATGAAGAATTTCCGACAAAAGGTGAGAGAAACCATATCTAGTGCTTTGGAGAGGTACCAAACCTTGTTGTTAGCTTGCCCTCAACATGGTTTGTGGGATGAAGATATACTTTTAACATTTACCATTGGGTTACATGAAGGAGACAAGAATTACTTGAATTCTTGTGCTGGAGGTTCAGTTTGGACTAAGACCGTTCGACAAGTGAATGAGATCATCAAAAACATCACTGCAAATGATGCTTTCCAAAGGGAAGCTAATAGTGGAACGGGTGATCGAGTTGCCCTTCTTGAGGAAAATGTGAAAAATGTGTTGAATTTAGTCTATGGTGGCCAAAACCAAAACCAAGCTCCAGCTCCTATGCAAGTAAGTGTTGTTGAAAGTATTCCTCCTTCCACTATCTCTACTCAAGAAGAAGTGAATTACATAGGTCGTCCTCAAAACAACAATTCTTTTCCAAATAATCAAAGGCCACCATATATTGCTCCACCTTTTAGACAATAAGGAAGTCCATATCCGAATCAAGGAAATCCTCCTTACAACCCTAATAGAAGGCATGAGAATTTTTCGTACTCCAATCCTAAGGGGGCAATCCAATGGCCACCAGGGATTGATCCGGGGTTAAAGCCGCCTAACAATGAGGGTAAAGGGAGCGTGGAAGACACATTGGCGCTGATTTTGAAGAACATGGAAGATATGAGAGTGGAATTTAAAAAGATGAATGGTGAGACGAACAAAAAGTTTGATGACTTGTATGCATCACAAGGAAACCAAATCAAGAGCTTGGAATTTCAAATTGGGCAAATTGTTTCATCCTTAAGCCCACAAGTGAATATAGGTAAGTTTCCTTCTACAACAGAAATTAATCCTCGTGAGCATTGTAATTCAATTTCGTGTGTCGAGGTTGCAAAGGAGGTTGTAGGGAATTGCCCTTTAAAAATGTTTCATGATGAGATGGTGGAGGAAGCATTTTGTATTGAGAATGCGAAAATGGTGAAGGGTAATGAGAAAGGCTTGGGTGTAGAAGATAGGATGATAAAAAAGAGAAGGAAAAGAAAGGGAATTTTGAAGGGGTAGGTAAAATAGGGTGTGTGGAAAGAAAGGTGGAAGAAGGGAAAGTGGAAAAGGAGGTGAAGGTGGAAATTTCAAAAAGGTTGAAAGATAAACTTGATGATCGATTCAAGAAGTTCTTTGAACTTTTTTAAAAGTTGTACTCAAAGATGCCTTTGCATGAAGCTATTGAGGAAATGCCAAATTATACAAGGTTCTTGAGGGATACTATGGCAAAGATGAAGAAAGATAATGAACCGGAAATGGTTAAGCTCACTCGAGAGAGTAGTGAGTTGATACAGAATCATCTACCACAAAAGATTAGAGATTCGGGGAGTTTCACATTGAGTTGCCATATTAAAGAGAGCAAGGAAATGAAGGCCTTGTGTGATTTAGGTGCAAACATGAATATGATGCCATTATCTATTGCCAAAGAGTTGGGCTTGCATGACTTGAAGCCAACAAAAATGAATTTGCAAATGGCCGATGGTTCTAAAGTGTGACCAAGAGGAGTGATAGAGGATGTGGTCGTTCATGTGGGTAAGTTTGTTTATCCCGTTGACTTTGTGGTGCTAGATATTGAGGAAGATGTTGAGAGTCCTATCATTTTTGGGAGACCTTTTCTTGCGAACATCGGATGCTTTAATTAATGTTAAGCGAGGATAGGTTACTCTTGGAATGAATAGTGAGAGAGCCAATTTTTCGATCCATGATAATTCCAAGAGTTCCCCAAAAGAGATTGAAGGAGAGATGAACAAAGTCATACGAGATGGGATGGCAAGTGAGGAAAATGATAAGGCAAGAAATTTTGATCTCAAGAGTGAGCTTAGTGTTGATGATCCTTTTGAAAAGAAGAAGAAAGTGAATGAAGACAAGGGGGTGAAACAAGTGGTGAAGAAAGCATATTTTTGGAAAAGGAAAGTGAGTGATGTACGTCACTCAACTCACATTGATCTTGATATTACTTGAGCTTAAGAGTCGTCCGGCTAGGGGACGTTAAATCCAAGCGCTAGATGGGAGGCAACCCATCCGTATCCTTGATTTCTTTTAGTTTTTAGTTTTGTTTTGAGTGATTTTTGTATTGGAATGGAGGCTTGAGTGCTAATTGGTTTTGTGACTATTTTTCTTGTTATCATTGCTTGTTGATTTTGAGCTTATATGATTAGGAGGAGTTTGAGATGTGAATTTTGGATATAATCTTGATGAATACTTGGGGGGGGGGGGGTTCGTGTTAAATTCCCTCAATTTGCTACCATATTTGATTCATTTTGGTGATATTCTTGTTATATTTTGAGTGTTAAGTGGAGTTGTGTAGGAAAAGTACAAGAAAAAAGGGTGAACAATTGAAGATTTTCGAAGTGGAAATTGAAGGCCCAGGTCGGCAGCACCTATAGCGCTGCTCGGTAGAACTCGCGCGACTTTGTTCCTGACTTGGCAGCTACCGTGCGAGTGGGCGCACGAGCAGCTTAGTCAGCAAGCGGCAAGGAGGAGTGCGGCAGAATTCATTCTCGCGCGACCAAGCTGCCGAGCAGCTTGGTCGGCAGCCTTCACGCCTATGGTCGAGCGACGGGTCTGGGAGTCCAATTTTTGACCAATTTGGGTCAAAATTTGAACACAATTTCCAAGGTAAGCCCACTAACCCTCTACACTTTTTAATACACTTTTTAATACACTTTTACACACACTCAAACACAAGAATCTTGCATCACTCTCTCTCAAAGAAAAATTTGAACCGAAAGAAGAAGAAGAAGGAAAATTCTTCATCTCAATTCCTACACCTCCTTTCTCGAATTCCTTCTGCAGGTGTGTTCTACTAACTCTCCTCTATCTATCTCTTGCATTCTTATACGAATTCCATGGTTGCATTGACTAGAATTTGAAATTCAAAATCTAGGGTTCTTGAGTATGAAATTGGGGATTTTTTATTCTAGCTTATATTTGAGCAATTGATGGTGGAATTATGCTTTATTGTTGATGGGTAATCCATTGGGAGCCCAATTGCATGCCAATTTTGAGTATTTTGAGCTTAATTGATGTTTGAAAATTAGGGGGTAGACATAGTGACGGGATTTTGAGTATATTGTGCTTAAATTTGATTTCTATCATGATTTTGTGCATAATGCTATCATTTGTGAGCTATATAGATTCCAGTATGGATTTAATTGCTTAATTCATTTAGAAATGTTGGTTATAGGGGAATTATTGTGTATGGCATTAGCATAAAAGGTGAAGATGCATGATTATTTCCTTAATCCTTGTATTGAGAACCCCATGTGCATTAGGTAGATGAATTTCTAATTCATCCTATGC
>JAPKLY010001907.1:0-32590 GCA_026898435.1 Prunella vulgaris | reverse complement strand
CCACCTGCTTAAATATAAAACTTCACATACACTTCTATTTCAGCATATTATTGATGTAATCGATGTTATTATAGCCACATTATCGCGCTTACGAAAATTACATCAACAATATAAATCTGAATTTTGGTAGAGCAAAATTGTGTATTTGAGAACAATCGGTAGTGTTATATGAAAAAATTTCAAACATAAAGCACTAGGTTCAACTTCCCCTGAATTTGAGATGATTTTTTTTTTCAGTCAACAACAATATTTTATCGATTTGTTTGGTAAATTTATCAAATTTTGATTTTGCAAAAAATAAATTTATAAAACGAATAATTGTGTTCGAATGACTAATGCCATATACAGTACATACTTGGTTAACATTAAATTGGTGGTGCGGATTACATTTAGGCATTGAGCTCTACAATTGAACAGTCTTCGTTACGTTCGATACATTGAAAACTAAAATTGCTAGAGTAATAGGTAAAATACATAAATTTGCAGCTGTTTCAATGTACATTACATTTATATTAAAGCGAAATTTATAATAAGTGAATAACTATATTTTACTTTTTCCCTTGTAGATGGTCCAATACTTATTTTATGATCAACTAAATTATATAACAAACTGTGATAATCGAGGGACTCATGCCACATACAACTAACACTTGGTTAGCACAAAATTTGTAGTGCGGATTTACATTTAGGCATTGAGTTATACAATAGAACATTCCTTGTGACACTGAAATCTAATGTCGTTAGTGTAAATACTTGTACAATACATATGTTATGCATTAATTAATTTAAAACATTAGAAAATTTGTGTCCTGATTGGCAGGAAAATAAGTTTTACCTTTAGCATATACCTATGTTATTCAACGAACTAATGTGAAATTTTGGTATTTTAATGTGTGAAATTCAAACATAAGCACTTGGTTCAAGAATTCCTTAATTTTATTTTTTTTAGAAAATTTTTATTACGTCAACAACAAAATATTAACTGATTTATTTGGTAATTTGTCAAATACTTATTTTGCAAAAATCAAAATTATACAACAAATTAGCGGTATTCCAGGGACTAATGCAAGATTTAATATACAAGACTTATTTTAAGTTAACAATTATATTTTAACTCATTTGTGTAATAAAATGTATTATATGTACACTACGAAAATGTAGAATATGTACAATACGAAAATCCAAATTATACAACAACATAGCGGTACTATAGGGACTAATGCAAAATGTATTATATTTAACAACATACGAAAATGAAAATTAATTTAACAATTATATTTAACAATTTTATTTTGCCTTATTTGTAGAATATGTACACTACGGAATTAAAATTTTCATACAAATAATAGTTTTCGATGGAAAAATAATTTTTTCATATTATATATCTATTTTTACAAACTGTAGATTATTTTACTACTCTCTTTGATGTTTTCCATTTTTTATAAAATATTTTCATTTATTCCCACTCTAGCAAACAAATGCATCCACTATGCTGAGTAGCTTCAATGATTACATTCATTCGCATATCATTCTTGTTTGTGACGCTATATCCATTTTTTTTATTTCTAAATTTGTTTTTAAGAGAATGCCCAATTACAACATTCCACGTGGATTAGTATCACTTTTTCAACTTTAAGCAGGGTATCGGAATTTTTTTTCGTGTTTCTGTGTTCGTTCACCACCTTCCCGCCTCTCTCCAAACTTCACCCCAAACATCCCCTTAGCAAATGTCCAATCACACAGTGGAAAGGCCAGCTCTATCTTCCAGACAATCCGCACTCATAGATTGTATCTAATCCACACAAAAAGAAAGTTAAGATCCTTCATCTGCTCCATGGCCAACCACATCCACCGAGTTAATTCATCTCACTCTTCTCCGATTAGTAAACGTCTTTACGTCCAGCCTACTACAAACCTTGGAGGGACGACCTTCCCTGACGATGTGATGATCGAGATCTTATCTCGGATCCCCGCTGAAGATCTAAAAGGTATGAAGCTGGTGAACAGGGAGTGGAGGTCCACCATCTCCTGCAAATACTTCACTAGGTCGAAGCATCTTGAGAGAATGAAAGAACAGAACCGCGTCGGCTTCCTTCTTCAGACTCATTTAGGGTTTTACCCTCTAGGATACGAGCCACCATTAGAGGGCGAGGAGGGTAACCGTAGAGCAAACCTTGCCGAGGATCCTCCATTCTATGCACTTGCCAGCTGCTCGGGTTTTATCTTCTTCGTAAATCTCGAAGACCGCTTCTTCGTTGTAAATCCCATCACTGCCGAGGCTTGGGAGATCTCATCTCCTAAGATTGTTTTCCAGGAACGCGCAACATTTGCGACAGTGTTCTATGGTATGGGCCTTGTTCCCGGTACTGACAAATTTAAGATTGTACGTGTTGTTCTGTTCAGCACGTGCGAGTTCCGAACACAGGTGTTGTGTTACTCTACTGTCACTAATGTTTGGTCATACATCGGTGAGTTTCCGGTTGACTACCCCATTTGGTGTCCTGGCGTGTATGCCAGTGGATCCCTACACTGGCAGATTTGCTCTATAAACACAATCGAGTCAATTGTGAGTTTCAACTGCACTGATCACTCTTTCCGGGTTATCCGTTTGCCACACGGACGAGGTCGACTCACTAGCTATGGTGAGCTGGGCTGTGTGGACGATGACAAGTTAGTGATTTATTCAAGCATTGCCCATTCATTTGATGAGTTTGAGATGTGGACGCTAGAGGACTTCAGCGATGACACTTTGTGGAAGAGAACGATGCTCGGACCTGGGTACGTTCCATTTACGGAGGAGTTCATCTTGGCCATTAAACCTCTTCGTCTACTCAAGCCCTGTGGTCGGAGGTTGCTCATAAGGATTGAGCCTTCTAGGAGGTATGCTGAATATGACTTCGTGGACGGAGTTTATTACGATGTGGAAGGGCCCAACTGGAACCCGGAGTGTGTTACGGTCTTCCCCTTCGTGCAGAGTTTGAGTCGCCTAAATTAGAATATCGAGGGAGTACTTGATGCATACTAATATGTTTTTAATATATTTGTTGGTTTTGTACTATATGAATGTTTATGGAGTACGTGTTTTGGTGCCTGTTAGATTTAAGTATCGTGTTTATTTTGTAATATGCTATCATATTACATTATAAACCGAATCACATAGGCTGCAGTGACTTTTTATTTGGACAACGGTTGTTACGCATTCCATAGCTTTTGTGTTTCATGTTAATGTGGATTGCGTCGTATGTTTTATGGTGTTCCTTGCAATGGATAATGTTATATATAATATGCTCCAGATGTAGTATTCATTTGTTCCTTGTTGGTGCCGTATTTATTGCAATGTGTTCCCCCTTTTCTGGGTTATGAATTTGTTGTGCAGTATATTGTATGGAACCCTGTGGTTTTTTTGTTGTGATAAATGAAGAGATGTGTAGTGGCAGTGTTGTGCATGCGTTTGATGTATATCCGGATGGATTTAATAATAGTGGACCCCTCCACTTTAAGTACACCCAATATTGGGGTATAACCAATACGATGTAAGTACACCCAACTACCCACAGGTATAATCGGTCAGCTTCAACTATTTAACTTTGACACCTTTTTTGGAGATGGAATCTGCCTTCACTTTTAAGGCACATAATCTTTTGCGTCCCATCCAGGTGTGAATGTTCTCCTGCCACTTTACGTACTTAGTTTACATGGGTAGTTCATTTTCATGCATGTGGCATTATCCCTTTTCGCCGCCACATGTCCACCTTTAGCAAACCTTTTGTTTTACTTACCTTATACCCGTTTTTCCTCCAATTTCTTTCCAACGTGTTTTAGTCTATAACATTTTTTACGTAATTAACCTTCATATAGTCTGTTACTATTAGTATAATACCATATTTTACATCTTAAGGAAAGCGTTCAAGAGGTACACATTTGTTATCTCAAAGTTTATTTATGTTCCTGACAAGATATATTTCTTTTTTGTTAAATGCTGGAATAAGTACAAGGTATGTCTTTACATTACGAATATGTAATTTGTTATATCAAAGTTTGTTTATTTATTTTTGGACTATCCATTTTTTTTCAATAGAATATTTTGGTTTCACAATTAATTTGACAACATTGGGTGTAGCATTTAACTTGATACTACTGGTACCCACACACATTTGTTTTATATAATCCAATATTTATTTATATGAAATATTCATTTACCAATTTTATTATTATAAAATATTTCATCGTGTACCCTCTCATTCTCTTTGTTACATGATATATTTTCATTGTTCTACCTTGTATTTTTTTGTTTTGTATTTTTTTTTTCTTTCTCGTGATTACATGAGCTGTGGTCACTAAACACACCAAGAACACCTCCCCTACTGGATTATTGCATCATACATGTTCCCTAATGCACTATGTTTATTTAGCACCCCTAGATATCATTAACTTGACAGTATCGGTGGTAGCAATGAACTTGTTAATACTTGTAACCACGAACATTTGTTTTTTTTTTTCCAATAAATGTTTCTTATACAATTTTCATTTAATAACTATATTATTGTAAAAATTTTCCTCGTTTAACTTCTCACCTTGTTTTCTTTTATTTTGTATGCTTTTTTCTCTTGTGATTCTTGGTCGTTATGGTCCCTAAACACACATAGAACACCACCCACACTGGATTATTGCATTCAAACATGTTCCATTCTGCACTAAACGCAGTAGTACACTTAATATTATTACAGTACAGTCAAATACCCTCAAGTACAGTGACCAACTCATGAGTACATACATAAATATAATTAATTGGACCAGTCCTACTGCCCTTGTACCATTACTGAAATTTCCACTACCTGTTCCACACTCTTACTCCTGTGAACCTTGTATCATGTTTACTTGCCACTGTGAAACCTGAAGAGATATCCATGTGTTTACCATTCCACATACAATTTAGGACAAAAGTCCACACACATCCAACAATATATTCACACATCATAACATAATAATTAGTAAATATATATAAGTACGGAATGCATAAACCATGTCAGTTTCAAAACACACTTACTACAGCATTGCATATTGCACAAAATAACTTCCCCATTCAGACATAAACCAACTGTTTTATAATTGAACCTAGTCAAATAGTTTCATATCATCTCCCTCTTCACTGAAATAGGATCTATCATACACTCCACCATGCACTTCCGATATTCTCCCGATGCTTTGCTGGAGAAGATTTTTTGCCGCGGCTCCCTGTTACCCAGGTCAGCTTCCATTGTGAAGCAAATAATGATCCCACAGTCCACTGAGTCTGACTCTTGTTGCAGGCATACTACAGGTAAAGACATCTTGCCAATGTTGCACTTCTTGACTTTCCCATTTGGCCAACGTGCCACCACTTCCTTCATTTGCTCGCCCACGTAATCAACCTTGCCCAAATAATTTTAAGCACTCAGAGATCAACCTACTTAAATTTAGCAACCCAAATTATGTTACATAAACTGAACACTCACCACAAGCTTAGACCTTTCCAAGTGCACATCCTTTGCACCCTTTGTACGTGGCATAATTGAGTTGAAGAAACTCCATCTGCATGTGCTCATGTCCAATTTGAGGAGAGTCCAGTGATCTCCTGGAGTTGTTGCCCCATTTTCTAGATCCCTGGTGAGCAAGGGGAACATCAGCAAGTCCTTTTCACCAACAGATTCCAAACGTTCATCCAACAATTTCTTCAGGCTGCGATTTCGTCCACTCTTATTGGACGCAATAAGCTCCTGTATAACATTTCTTATTATCAAACAAAGATAAAAAATGACGCGTATGACATGTACCAGATAGCTCCCAACTGAATTAAATAGTAACTAAATTTGTGATTTACCCAGCATGATGACGAGAACAGGAGACCACGTTCTTGATCCTTATTCTGATTATAGTGCCACTCTAACATTTGTGACCATGCATCCATCACCTAACATAATTTACATATGACATGAATTAAAATAGGGGAAACACCTAGACCATATCTCAACAGGACAATGTGTACATCACACCGGGCAATGTGCATCTCAAACAAGCTTTTACTGACAAAAATGTTTTGTCATGATCCATACGTACCCCTGTTGACAACCGCTTGTGGTGTAATATTGCCAAGATGTCCCTTACATATACGACTGCCATAGCATCCTCTGAACTCCACGCAACGACACTACAATATATGGCAACACATATGAGTTATAATGAAATCCCACAGGAGCTAATATTAAATTAGTTTACATCAACACAAGTATAACTACCATATGTTCATTTATTTTGTGAACTAATGTTCAGGGAATAAAGTAAAGAATTTGATTAATAAACTGTAGAGATATTTGTCTAACATTGTGTATACCTCTCTCCTCCATTATTCCATAGTTCTTCAATAATCTTTTTCACATGTGGTTGTGTCCTCTTCACTGCTGGGAACTGTCTGTCCCATGACATCTTCTGTTTTTTCCCAATACCTTCATGCATTGCGATAATTTCACGAGTATTCGGTTGTGGTGTCACCTGGATATTTTTTCTATTTTCACTCCTCGTTCGTGCTTTAACATTCCGTGTTATAATACTCGGTTCAACAGTTCTTTTTGCCCTTGTTTTCTTTGGATTTGGTGAATGGCCCTGTCCTCCCTCTAAGCCCTCTACATCAATCAACTCCATCATTTTGATTGTGTCTACCATATCCTCATTTTCTTTCTGCAGTTTTCTTCTTGCGCTCTTCTCGATTGACAATTCAGCTAGATTGTCCATCTCTTTGATTGCCCTTTCATCTGATAGGATCTGCGTCACGGATGGATTTGCCAGTTCATTATACTTATCCAATGTCACCTTCATTTCTGTCCTGAGTTTCTCCATCTCGCAACGAAGATTTTTTATTTCACTATCCTTTTTCCTCGCGTCTTCTTCCATATGTTCTTTCATTGCAGACAACTCCTTATCCTTCTCATCTACAGTTGCTCTCATCTTGGTCATCTCATCATTCACTCACACGTTTGCATCTCTCACAAGTATGCTGTCGCTTCCACACTCATTTCCCATCATGTCAATGTTCCTTTTTTCTGGCATGGTGTTTATTACATGCTTCAACCCCTGTGTTCCTTCATTGTCTATTTTTTTCTCACTCTCAACAACGCATCCC
The DNA here is from genome assembly GCA_026898435.1 of Prunella vulgaris. NCBI lineage: Eukaryota > Viridiplantae > Streptophyta > Magnoliopsida > Lamiales > Lamiaceae > Prunella > Prunella vulgaris. Next base: position 25,434 of record JAPKLY010001907.1, on the reverse strand, counting down.
CTTGCACTACTTGTTTCTACAATTGGTTGTCTCCTCGGTGTCACATCCATTACACCAAATCCCTCTCCATCACTAATTGGAACAGAACGACCTCCTTGTCTCCTCCCAGACCGTCCAATTGGGCTCCGAGTTGCTATTGGTATTGTTGGATACACACACATCTCTGAATCACTTCCTGGATTGCACGTTGATTCATCTCGTATCTCGTGATTCCTTGGTGAATCGCTTCCTACATCCACATCTGCCTCAGTCCTTTGCTCAATCAGCTTCCAGCTCCTTTCCAGATTCCGTAGCATTTCTTTCTCCGCCGCGGTTGGCTTCAATACTAATCTATAGACCTGTGTACATGTTGAAGCTTGGTCGTAAAATAATTATTTCCACTCTTTCTTACAAACATATTCAACAAAAAAAATTACATAATGGAAAAAACTATTGCCTTACATCATCTGGCTTCATTTTCATCAGCCTATATTTCTTCATTGACTCGTTCAGTAATGTCATATCCCACTTCAGTATGCGGGGGAACCCACCACAGTGTGTTGGAGCAATCAAGTTCGTGTGCTCACACAGCCAAAACTGGTTATTACGGTTTTAAATGTGATTTAGTAACAATTCATTAAATATTTAAAAAATAACAAATCAACCGTGTTCCTTCTAGATTATTACTATGTTAGTCAAATAGAAATCCGTTATGACTTACTGGGAGGAGGATAGCACATCCAGCGATCTTCAGGTTCTTGCTTGTCCTGAGCTGCCATTTAAAAGCTCCACAATTACTCCACTCCAATCGTATTTCCGAATATCATTCATTATCCCCAAGTACACAGTGTAGTGCCAAGAGACGGAGGTGTTTCTCCCAGGCGTCAACAGTGAAGTCATCAGATACAAGTGCACCAATCTCGCTACATCACTATAACTGTGCATATCTGTGTGCTTGATTATCTTCTGTAACTTTTTGAACACATTACTTTTTGATAAACTATATCCTCCCTTATTCTCTTTGAAATCCTCATCGAAGCATCGTGTTACCCATTCTGGTAGTACGTATTCTGTCAATTTCATTGGTATCTGCTGAGTACCATTAATGACACCCATGATCAACAGCAAGTCCCTTGTAGTTAGTGTCATGCGTTCACCCCCAATCATGAATTGACCGGATGGTTGGTCAAATGTACACATTATTTGTTGTATGTCTTCTTCATGCTTCTGCCACCTGAATCTATATTCCTCGTAGTCCACCTTCCTTAAAGCATCAAACAGCAACAAAAAAGGTGTAATTTTTATTTCATCTATGTGTCTCTCATTGAATCTTAAACTCTGAATCTCCCTTGTTGCTGTTACCAGGTTACTCCGAAAACAATTCCCAGCTTCCTCTAAGCATTCATTTCCTGTCATGGTGACTCAATCATTAATACAATTTAAATTTTGAACACAGTATTATCTTTCTCTATAACCAATAAAATTTAACCAAGAACCATGTAATTAAGCGTGGATTGTACCGTAGCAGTTTTGTGGCCCGTGTACTGTGTCGCTTGAATCTGTTGTGGATGCGTAAAGAATATCCTCTAATGGTCCTTTAGCTAGTCCTGGGTTGTCATCTGCAACACCAAACCAACTTCGTGAGGAGAAATTTCAGGTGCATATCATGTTTGCGTCGTTTGAAATGTATAGACTCAAACCTTGATTATATGTGCATACATTATGCTTCTCCCTTTTACCTTGTCTCTTTTTTAAACGACTTCCTGGGGACTGTGCATCTTCATAAATCGGGTATTATACATGAGTACATACTAATTAACAAAGTTTATTTCCCAAAACAACACTACATCATTCATGTTATTTTCATAACGGCGTACCTGTCATTGTTGTGGAACTCTCATTCCTCGCATCAAATGTACCGGTACCTACATGTTTTTTCAATAAACAAGCTCAAACCGAATATCATGATCTACTATTGCATTCACACTCAATAGTATGATATACCAAACCATATATATGACTGCATAAACCAGTATTCTTAGTTTCTACATATTAATCCAAATGAACATTCTCCTATATGTTTGGTCAATGTGGATCATGACACTACACTAAATTGTATTCACTTTGGACACCAAAGAATGACTCGGCACAATGACCACAACTACACTCTTCTAACATTTCAACATTACTAATATAGCAGCTATACATCCATGACCACCATTCAAATTTCAACAGAAGTACAACCAGATATTCTTCGGTACAATGATTACCCACGTTTTGTGTACACAGCACTACTTTTGTGTACCAATAGCTTAAATCGAAAGAGAATTTTTCCACAGTAACGTTTCTTCCAGTTTACTACTGGAGATCTCCACATTAACTTTAATCGACTATACATGAAAAAAAAAAAACCATTTACCTCTGTACTTTTGTTTTCCCTTTCCCTTCCTCTGCAAACGATAATTTCTCACCGACTCGTCGTCGTCAATACTCATTTGATACCTGCGCCCCCTATTCATCTTCGTTCACTGGAGTTATGTGCTCAATCTCCGGTATATTGTAGTATTCTACACAGATTTTGCGAAATTTTAATTTTATACCGAGACTCTGGTACACAACAAACTCATTGCCACAAGGGAACATATTTCTCACCAGATTTTGCGATTCGAGCCCTACAATCAATTCGGGCTATGTTTTCCTCTATTTTCTTCAAGATTTCGGCTGCCGGCATCGGTAGTGTGTATCAGATTTCCATCGCTTATTCACCCGTCTTCGCTAATGAACAATGGAGTTTTTGAGTTGCTCCTACTGTTTGGCTTCTCTCTCCTCTCTAGGTAGCAGTAACGAAGAAGATAGTTTTGGGGAGAAATGCCTGGCGCCTACAGAGAGTAGGACAGGCTGTATGATTTGCGTGTTGGATTACGAAATCTTGCACAGTAAACTGTCTAATCAAATAGGATTTCTTGAATATCGAGGATTTTGCACTTACTTTAAATGTGCTAATATTTATACACTTGGTGTTAGTTTATATGTCTTAAGAAGCACTTAACTGTCGTGGCCCCTAATAATTAAATCAAGACAATGGCTCAAATGATTCTCTTCCCCAATTACCAGTAAGGCGGATACGGACTTCAGGCGAGAAAGTGGTAATGGGCAGAGGTTTCATCTTCTTCGATTGGCGTTCAGCAGCGGCGTCTAGTGGTTCCAAGGCGGCGAGCGACGGCGGACTATGGTGGCACAGTCGGCGACTTCGAGGATGAAGGCACGTGGAATCGGATCTTCAATTCGGTGTCGAGAGCTTTCGATTCAGGCGGTGAGGGTGCTAAGATCGATTCTGGCTATCCTTGAACGGGTTACAGCGACGGACGGCTTTCAGAGGTGGAGGAATGGTGGTTGCCGGCGACGGCCAGTGTGAAGAGATGGCGCTTCCAGCAAGATTTCCGGCAATGGAGGGAATCCGGCGCGAGGCAGAAGGTCGCGCAATTCAGAGGTTAGGCTGCTGATTGAGTGTGTCAGTCGCGGCTGCAAGTGGTCACGATCAGGCGTCCGGCGGCTAAGAATAGGTGCGTCGAAATCTGGCTGTGTGTTCGATTCCAGGCGGCAGGGCTTCTTCTATTGGCGGCGTGAATGGTGGATTGGTGCGACTCGGTGGCATGCAGATCTGGTTGTAGGCGAGAGAGGTGGAGTTGAGGCAGTTATGCCTTGCACGGCAGCTGTTGGTTTCTGGGGAGTATTGCTTGGGTTGTTGGTTGTGAATTTGAAACAAACCTTGCAGAGTAGAGGTCCTAGTACTGCTAAGTTGTTGTTCCTAATTTGTCCTGCAAATTGACATTCAAATGAAGCTTACACTTTTTAATATTATACTCATTAATTAAATAGTTAAATAAATAAATAATTAAATTTATTTTTAACTCATTCAATTAAATGAATAATACTATTTTAATAGAACAATTGACACTTTCACAACAAAATGGATCAACATCAAAATAGATAACAATTAAGGCCTTAAATGCATTCAAAATTCTATAAAATCATCTCTAAATGAGCACAAATTGATGCAAATATGACCCTAATCACTGACTCCGTACAATCTACATCCTTGGTTGTACATGAAGCCTCAACACATTTGGTGTCTGGTCCTCGGAACCCTAAGCATAACCTGGATGTCTACATTCAGCCACTGATTAAAGAGTTGTTATATTTGTGGCATACGGGAGTGGAGACATTTGGCATGTACCGGAATGAGAACTTCACATTACGAGTTGTTGTTTTATAGACCATCAGCGACTTTTCAGCATATTCTGTGTTATCTGGATGGTCGACAGCTTGAAAATAAGCATGCCCGTATTGCATGGATGGATCTGATGCATTTTATCTTCCACTGAGTAGAAAGATATCATGGTTCGATACCCATCGGAAGTTTCTATGTGATTATCATACCTTTCGGAAGGACAAAGTGAATTTTCTGAAGGGAAAACATGCTGTAAAGCGTCCAAGGCCACGAGTTCGAACAGGTATATAAACATTGTTTATATTTTAATCACGACTTACTTATGAAAAGAGTTTTATCAATTTAGGGCTCATTTGGTTCGTAAGATAAAACTATCTATCCGTCGAAAATATGCATGTTTTCGACGGATAGATAGTTTTATCTTACTAACCAAATGAGCCCTTAGTTTAACCATACACACTTATAGAGAAAGCACAAACACTCAGCAAGAGTAACAAGAACAAAGTATGTGCGCCTGTACAGTGTAGGCATAAAAATAGTAAAAATGATCACTCCCCCAAACTTAGAGATTGCTAAGCAATTCTAAGTTTGAGTTCGTGGTACCTCAATCTGCACCAATTTACTCATTCTTTTCAAATCAGCACAATATCTTTCTCTTGTTCCCTTTTGCACACAACCATCCAAAAACCTACAAAGCACACACTCGGAGAGAAACAGGGATTAATAAACTAACAAATCAAAAGAAATAAAAAAAACTACGAAAATAAACAAAAGCAAATGGGTTGCCACCCATTAAGCGCTATTTTTAATGTCCCATGCCGGACGATACCTCATAAACTCAAGGTGAGACAGACAAATCAGAGAGTCTAACTCTACTTACTACCTCTTTGAGACAAGAAGAGTAGTAGTGCTTCAACCTATTTCCATTTGCAAAAAATCATTCACATTTGTCATCTGTGAGTTCATACCATCCCCCTGGAAAACAGTTGGATATGGTGAAAGGCCCATTCCACCTCGACTTCAGCTTGCCTGGAAACAACTTCAAACGCGAGTTAAAAAGAAACACTTGATCCATCATCTTGAAGTCCTTGAACCTTATTCTTGCATCGTGCCACTTTTTTATCTTCTCCTTAAATATTTTGGCATTCTCGTATGCCTCTTCACGAAACTCCTCCAACTCATACAATTGGAGCAGGTGTTTCTCTCCCATAAACTTTGCATCAAAGTTAAGCATCTTTGTGGCCCAAAGTGCTTTATGCTCTAACTCAACTGGAAGGTGGCAAGGTTTACCAAACACAAGTTGGTAAGGGGACATATTCAGTGGAGTTTTGAATGCAGTCTTGTATGCCCATAATGCGTCATCAGCTTCAATGTCCACTCCTTTCGAGTTGAACTCACAGTCTTCTCCAGAATGAGTTTAATTTGTCTGTTGGAAACCTCGGCTAACCCATTTTTCTGAGGATGCTAAGGGGTTGCCACTTTGCGCTTCACATCATATCTCTTGAGAAGACCACTCAAGGTCTTGTTCACGAAGTGTGAACCACCATCACTTATCAAAGCTCGTGGGACTCCAAATCTTGAAAAGATATTCTTCCTTATGAATTCAATTACCACCTTTGTATCATTAACTCTTGTAGGAACTGCCTCTATCCATTTAGAGACATAATCAACCCCAACAAGGATGTATTGATTACCATAAGAGGGAAGAAAAGGCCCCATGAAGTCTATGCCCCACACATCAAAAAGCTCAACTTCTATGAACACATTTAGGGGCATCTCATCCCTTCGAGACAGTCCCCCTACTCTTTGACATCTGTCATAATTAATCACAAAGTGGTAGCTATCTTTGAATACCGTGGGCCAATATAATCCAGCTTGCAGTACCTTTGATGCAGTCTTTAGAGAGCCGAAATGACCACCACAAGGCAAGGTGTGGCAATGCCTCAGTACACTTTCCCACTCATTATCATGGACACGTCTTCTTATGATTGAATCAACACCTCTTCTATATAAAAATGGATCATCCCAGATATACTTCCTCACTTCCCTAAAGAACTTCTTCTTCTCATACGAACTGAGCTCAATTGGCTCCTCTCCACTAGCCAAGTAGTTCGCAAAATCTGTGAACCATAGAGCTCTCTCACCCTTCTTGCACACTGGATTCTCTTCAATATGAAACAGCTTCTCATCAGGGAAGCTCTCCATGATCTTCTCTTTTTCCTCATGTGCATCATCCCCTCTAACTATTCTAGACAAATGGTCAGCAATCACATTCTCACTCCCCTTCTTGTCTTTTATTTCCATATCGAACTCCTGGAGCAAGAGAACTCATCTGATCAGCCTTGGCTTTGAGTCCTTTTTAGTCATCAGGTACTTGATTGCTGAATGATCAATGTATATTTTAGTTTTCGCACCTACTAGGTAGGGTCAAAATTTCTCAACAGCGTACACTATAGCAAGTAACTCTCTCTCAATGGTGGTGTAATTTAACTGAGTTGGGGTGAAGGTCTTGGAGGCATAATAAATAGCGTGAAATCATTTCTCTTTCATCTGTCCCAAGGCTATCCCCAAAGCATAGTCGCTTGAATCACACATGAGCACGAAGGGCTCATTCCAATTTGGTGCTATAAGTATAGGAACACTCATCAATGCTTCCTTCAATTTCCTGAAAGCACTAAGACAATTTTTATAAAAAAACAAAAGGCACATCTTTTTCTAATAAATGAGATAATTGTTTAGAGAATATAGAAAAATCCTTAATAAACCGTCTACAAAATCATGCGTGCCCAAGGAATGATCTCACTCCTTTCTCATTGGTAGGTGGAGGTAATTTTTCAATAGCTACCACTTTGGCTCTGTCCACTTGCAATCCTTGTGCTGAGATATGTTGTCTCGACACGACTCCTTCTGTCACCATGAAATGACACTTTTCCTAGTTAAGCACCAAATTCGTTTCCTCACACCTGCTCAACATTTTCTCTAGATTAACCAAGCAAAAATCAAATGTAGATCCAAAAATAGAAAAGTCATCCATAAACACCTCCATGACATGCTCAATTAAATTGTGGAATATAGACATCATGCAACGCTGGAACGTAGCAGGAGCATTACATAACACAAAAGGCATGCGTCTCCAGGCATACGTACCATAAGAACAAGCAAAAATGGTTTTCTCTTGATCTTCAGGAGCAATCATGATTTGATTGTATCCCGAATAACCATCAAGAAAACAGTAATATATATGCCGACACAACCTATCTAGCATCTGATCCATAAAAGGCAATGGAAAATGGTCCTTACAAGTGACTTTATTCAATTCTCTATAGTCCACACATACGCACCACCCCGTAGCGACCCTAGTAGCTATGACCTCATCATTCTCAGTTCTAATCACAGTCATACCACCTTTCTTAGACACAACATGCAGAGGGGAAACCCATGGATTACCACTAATAGGAAATATCATTCACTCATTCAACTATTTAAGCACATCCTTTATGGTCCTAATAGATGCCTCAACTTGGTAGACTTATGTTACCATGCTATCCACCCGCAATACTATTTTTGCAAAGCTTATTGCCCAGATTATCCTGTTGAAATCTCAATTCCCAGATCATCCAATCAAATCTAGTCGCATGGATAATGCCGGTGAAATCATATCTAAGGCATTTGATGATTATTGCATGGCTTTGGGAATTAAAGTGGAGCATTCGGTCCCTCACGTTCATACTCAAAATGGTCTAGCTGAATCATTAATTAAACGTCTCAAATTAATTGCTAGACCACTACTACAGAAATCGAACTTACCCGTTTCATATTGGAGGCATGCAAATTTTACGTGCATCATCACTAATCCAAATCCGACCAGCTACATATAATGAATATTCCCCTTTACAACTCGTGCGTGGAAGTGAACCTAACATTTCTCATCTGTGTACATTCGGTTGCACAGTGTATGTTCCAATACCACCACCTAAGCGAACCTCCATGGGCCCACAAAGGAAATTAGGTATTTGCATCGGTTTTGTATCTCCTACTATACTTAAATACCTTGAACCTTGAACCTTTAACTGGGGATCAGTTTACGGCCCGATTCGCTGCCTGCACATTCGATGAAGATCTCTTTCCGGCATTAGGGGAGATAAAAATACCACACTAAATAAATGACGTGAAATTACTTGGAAGGTAAAAGATCTTCAATTGTTAGACCCACGCACAAATCAAACTGAACTTGAAGTTCAAAAGATAATAAATTTGCAATACTTAGCAAATAATCGGCGAGATGTATTCGCCGATCATAAAGGTGTGACTAAGTCGCATATTCCTGCAGTAAATGCGCCTCAAAGGGTACAAATCCCTTTGAAGTCAAACGTTAATCCCCCCATACGCCAGAAGCGTAAAGGAAATATTAACATAAGCGAACCAAATTCACATAAGTGTAAAGCTAGCAAACACACTATGTCACCCCTAAAATCTCCTGAAGAGATTCGTCCTGAAGACGAGAATCCTAGTCAAAATGCACGTGCACAAGTAAACAATGACTCTAGGATTGCGGAATCATCAGACCGATACTCTTTGGGAAATGAAGATGATCTGGTCGATGTAAATATCGAAGTTTCAACAAACTTCATAAATACGGGAGAAACTTATAATAGAAACACAACTATTGTCGACAACATATTTGCAGCCTCAATTGCCTTCACCACTTTGAATAATTATCATGATCCTGAACCCAAAACTATATCCGAGTGCCGGAAGTGCTCCGATTGGATGAAATGGGAAGCAGCAATAAAGGCAGAGCTAGACTCGCTAAACAAATAAAAAGTTTTCGGTTCCATCGTTCATACCCCAAAAAATTTTTTCCCTGTAGGATACAAGTGGGTATTTGTACGAAAGCGAAACGAAAACAATGAAATTGTGAGATACAAAGCGAGCTTAGTGGCTCAAGGGTTTTCACAAAGACCTGATATTGATTTTGATCAAACCTACTCTCCTGTTATGGATGCAATAACATTCCGCTCCTTAATATCCCTGGCAGTTAAACTAAACTTAGAAATGCAGTTAATGGGCGTAGTCACCGCATACTTATATGGATCATTAGATACTGATATCTATATGAGAATCCCTGATGGATTAAATATTCCCCAAATGAGGAATAATGAACATCGTAGTATGTTCAGCATAAAACTACAACGCTTGTTATATGGTTTAAAACAATCAGGTCGAATGTGGTATAATAGACTAAGCGAATTCCTCCTGAAGAAGGAATACATAAATAACGAGGCTTTTCCTTGTGTATTCATTAATAAATCTCTTAATGGTTTTTGCATCATCTCGGTATACGTTGATGATTTAAACATTATTGGAACCAGGAAAGAGATTGAAGAAGCAAGTTCAATCTTAAAAACTGAATTCGAAATGAAAACTTTGGGTAAAACCAAGTTTTGTCTCGGCCTGCAGATCGAGCACTTCCCTGAAGGAATACTGATACACCAGTCAGCCTACTTAAAGAAAGTGTTGGAGAGATTCCACATGGATAAATCTCATACACTAAGTACACCAATGGCTGTATGTTCCCTCGAAGTGGAAAAGGACCCATTTAAACCTAAAGAAGATACCGAAGAGCTATTAGGACTTGAAGTTCCTTATCTTAGTACGATTGACACACTGCTCTATCTTGCAAACTGCACTAGGCCGGATATCGCCTTTACAGTGAATCTGCTTGCAAGATTCAGTGCCTCCCCTACGAGGAGACATTGGAATGGTGTGAAACATATCTTACGATATCTTCAAAGTTCATAATCTCTTGGTCTATTCTATCAAAGAAACCAAGACAAAACACTTGTAGGTTATGCTGATGCTGGTTATCTGATCCACACAATGCGAAATTGCAAACCGGTTATGTTTTTCTCTCTGGTGGTACAGCCATTTTATGGAGATCTGTTAAACAAACTATGGTGACCACATCGTCAAACCCCTCAGAGATCATAGCTCTGTATGAAACTGCACAAGAATGTGTTTGGTTGAAATCCCTGGTAAAACACATTCGCGATTCGTGTGGTATCCCTTCTAATGACTTAAGCCCTTCAGTTATCTATGAAGATAACGCTGCATGTATTGCACAAGTGAGTAATGGCTATGTCAAAGGGAACTTGACGAAACATATTTCCCCAAAATTCTTTTATTCTCAAGAACTCCAGAAGAGTGGTGAGATTATGATAAAATAAGTACGCTCAAGTGACAATCTTGCTGATTTGTTCACTAAATCTCTTCCCACTTCTACTTTTGAAAAGTACGTACATGGAATCGGGATGCGTCGACTTGGAAGATTGTTATCTTCAGGGAGAGTATCAAATTCAAAACAATCCTGAAGATTGGATCCTGAAGATCAATGATTATACTCCTCTTGGTAACTTTTGTATTCTTCCATGTCACTGTTATTATGTCCAAGGAGGAGTGTTATAATATATTTATTATATATTATATATTATTATGGACATAATATTGGATCCAGTCCAGTGGGCTTTAGGCCTATGGGCTTAGAGTTAGGGTTAGGATACTTTACTATATAATGTATCTCTATCTCTTGTATTCCATATCTCTATACACTGAAACTTACACAGTCATATTATTATACATCTCCTGGTTTGGTCGCCTCCAGACGTAGTCACGTTGTGACGAACTGGGTAATCAATACAATTGTTATTTATTTATCGCTTTATCTCTTTGCTCGATTACAACAACTACGATGAAGAGTGGAATCCCCTCAAATTAGATATATATATATATATATACATAAATAAATTAGAAACAATAAGCAATTAATTAGATGCATTTAAAAAAACGTGACTCAATTTGGAGTTATATACAATTAATGGCATAAAAATGAACAATAACGACAAGTGCACGAGTGGAACACACCACCTCTGATTCGTCCAGAGGTCACGTGTTCTATCCCTCAGGCGCGTGAATATTGCAATATTAATTCTGGGCCAATGAAGGCTCATATACAAAGTGTGGTGCATAAATTACGCTACTGGAACCTGGGCGAAGTGGTTCGAGCCCAGCCCAGCCCAGCCATAGGGACGGCCGCTGAGTCGGTCGCTAATTATACACTTAGCGACCGCCTAGGACGGTCGCAAATTAATATAATAATATGAAACATTTATTTAATTTTAAAATATAGGGTCGTTAAATAAATATTAACGACCGTCATAGGCGGTTGCTAAAAGTATTAAATAAATAATATAAAATTGACAAATTATATTTTGCGACCGCCAGAAGCTGTCGGTAATTATAAAATTAGTGACCGTTCAGGCGGTCGCTAAGCCCACCAAAACGGGTCAAGACCCGGTCATTTTAGCGATCAATTAGCGACCGTCACAAAAAGTGGTCGCTAAATATTAGCTACCGCTGTTCTCGCGACTCACTTATTCGGTCGCTAAAATCCAGATTTGGATATTAAAATATAAATTCATTTTAGTTTGGATTTTGAAAATAAATTTTTAACTCTAACCCTAGCTCCCAATAAATAACCAAATAAACATATCAATTAATTATTATTATATTTTTATCCTACTAAACATATTCAATAACTTTTCTACTAATTTTTTTTCTTATAGCATAAAATTAAATTTTATCCTACTAAACTCAAAAAGAGCACAGATTTTAAAATTCTATAAATTTTAAAAACTACTAATTTTTAAAAATCACTTAAAATTTAAAAATAACATTTCCTAAATGTTCTAGATGCAATGAATATGATAAAAAGCGTGCAAATATTAGTAAAAATAAAGACTAAGTTAAAACACTAATCTGATCTAATCTAGTGCAATTCCCCGCGAAATATATTTCATATTTTAATTCTATTTATCATCATTATAAAGTCGTTACTGTCTCAATAATTTTTTGTTCGTTGTATTTCACAACTCCAAATCCAAATTGCAGTTATTTACTATAATTTTTTAATTTTATTAATAGAGAATTATATTAATTGTGCATTAATTTTACGGTACAATTGATATATCCAAATTTGATTTATTATTAATATTTTGAGAGACATAAATTGAGAATTAATAAATTCATTGTGGATGCTCGGAAAATCATTTACGTACCTGTTTTGAAACATTAAAAACAACTTCTAAAATTACATATTTTCAAAGTTATTTTTTACAATTATTGAAAATAAGTGATTCAAAAAATTATTTTTTAGTGATTGCAAATGATACTACACCATTGACCTCTAGTACAGGTAAACCTTTTTATAAAATAAAATTATGTAGGTTCTAGATGAAACAAAAAGGAAGAGAAAAGTGACCTAATATTTATGAAAATGAAGAATGATTTCAACAAAGAGTATAATATTCTATCATAGTATTACGTGTTTCAAGAAATTATTTAGCAAAGTTAACTTTTAATTTATTTATTTTATTTCTTTTGTTGATTAACACGATGTAGATAAGAATAAAATTAAATCAGCCTAATCTAATGCAATCTCCCTTAGATCTGATTGCATATTTCATTTCGATTTATCAATATATATAATAATGTTGTTTGTGTTTCAGTAATCGATCATCTGTTCATTGTTCATCCTAACTCAAAAATTCAAATTGTATTTGCTTGCTGCAATCTCTCGATTTCGCCAGTAATAAGAATTTTCCTCTTACTTTATTTAGATTAGCAACTTCAATTGTTTAATTTGTTTTATGATTTAAGTTTGTATTTTATGTATGAATTTCAGTAAGGGAATACAAAATGGTTCAACAAATTAACAAAAATTATATATTGGTCCTGTGCAAAAAAAAAAAATGCTTCCGTGCAAAAAATAAAATAAAATACTACCGTGCAAATTTTTTGAAACAATTTATAAATATAGTGATTTTTTTGAACCAATATGTAAGTGACCCTTTCAATAATTAGCAAAATTCCAATGTACATTGTTATAATTATCTTTTGATTTTATTTTTTTATTTTGATTGGGTATTATGTTTTGAGTCAAGAATTGTTAGAAATTTGTCGATGATTGATGCTAGTGCTTTAGAGATGTTTATCGTGCGACATTGAAATAGAAAAAAAAAAAACTCTATTTCTTAGCTTTTAATGTATTGAAAAGAGTTATGTACCTATAGTATCTTAGTTACTATAAAGAAAATGTATATCTTTGATGAATGGTATTGCCAAAGTTAATTTAATATTGAAAATTTTCTAAATTTGGGTTGCTATAAATTAAGATCCAAACATGAAATAGACTTTCTCTCTCTAAAAACCCTAGAGAAGGAAACCGCCGCCATTGCCCCTCCCTTGCCATCCACAGCCGACCAACGTTCAACGCTCATAGGCCACCATCCACCGTATTAATTCCGTCTCCACTGTCTTCCCTTCGCGTGTTTAGGAATTTTTTCTTCTCTTATTACAGATCCGTCGCAGTTAGAGTTCCGGCCTTGGGTAGGTGCCGCCGTTGCCAATAGTCCGGCAACCATCCCACCCCTTCTAAGGCCACCGTCCTCTGATCCGTCGTCCTTCGATTTCGGTTGTAGATCTTTAGAGAGGGTCGTCCAAATCAGTGCCCCGCCGTCTGCCTCTCCTGATTTTTCTGTAGATTAACAGGTATATCATTTCCAACGGTGTCGATTGGTAGGATGACCCGTTAAAATTTTATTTTCTTTTTTCTGTTTTTTTTTGTGTGTGTGCCTTTTAAATTTTAGTATACATCTCCTCTACCCTGGTAGTTTTGAGTTTTTCTACACGTTCTGTGGTTTCTTCCCTTTTATGGTTACTGATGTTTCTTCGTTGATGTGGTGCTTGGGATTCAGATCTGGTTGTGTGCCAGATAATCTTGAATTTTGTAGGCCTTTCTGCTGAAGTGTGGGCTAGTTCGAGATGAATGCTAATTCATTATTGATGGTGAAAATCACCTTAGTGTGTGGTTTGTTATTTGTTGTTGAGCGTTATAGTTATTAGCAATTGTCTTACTTGTATGCTTTTCATAGCCTCTCGATTGGTTTGGAGTAGTTGTTATCCCTTTTGTGTGTTTAGGGGTGGAAAATTGATTTATTGTACTTCTTTGGTTTTATATTTATAAAAGATTATTTTCTCTAAAAAAAATATTGAGAAATTTCTAATTAAGTACACACGTGATTTGTCTCATGGTTTATCTCATAAATTTTTACTCCAACGAATGAAAGAAGTTGAAGAATAAGTTTTGATGAATTAAAATTTTTAGATTTGATTCTGTATTTTCGGTTTTTGCAGATATGCAGAGTCAAATAGTTTGTAGTGGATGCAGAACTACGCTCCTTTACCCGAGTGGAGCTTCAAATATTTCGTGTCCAAATTGCAGTATGGTCATTTCTGTGCCCCAAATTGGTAAAGTTTTCAACCCTTTATTTCTATCTCTACTGTTGATCAACTTCACATCTAGAGCGATTAAATCTCGCAATACAACTAATTTATGTTTATCTCTTACCTTTTCTCTAATGTATTACATGCCAAATAAAAAAAAATCTCATTTTATATAAATATCATAATCAAATCTCTTAAGATTATTTTTTTACTCCATTTGTATTGCACAACATAACCACATTAATATCTATTATCTCATCTTCATAAAAATGTCAATGAGATGACCCATATATTAATTTTAATATATTTCTATTAACATGTTATAAAATTATATGCTTATATAGGGAGATTATTAATGCTAGAATATAGAACTCCTTGTCCATCTTGTGTAAAAAGTTTTAGACATTTTTCAGTCTTCCACTGTGAATTTTTTAATTTACCTAGTAATTGCATTTGAATTAGTATGTCGATATTTTTTTGTTGTAGCAACCATCATTGGTTTCCCTAATGTTGTGAGGAAAAACATTAAAAATTTAATAAAAATGGTTATTGACATAAAATCTTTCACAATATAATGGGATTAATTTCACAATATTTTTTTAACTGTCGATTTAATTGCTCACTTGGACACAAATTATTTATGTTCTTCCATTTATATTAAATTATTAAGTCTCTATGATGATGTAGATTATACTTTGAGAGTATAAAATGAAATTGCTTTGTTAGTAGCATGAAGATGAGAGTATAAGATGAGTGTAGAAACAAGGTGTTTGCTAGTATTGAGGGAATCATGTTTTTTAAGATTATCTCTCACTGTTGTTGGTAACATTAATCAAGATTGTTATTGATATAATTTTTAATTGAGACATTTTCATATTGGTACAAAAATATGACTATATTTATAAATTAATTCAAAATATTTGCAGAAGTATAATTTTTTTCTGCACAGAAGTACATTTTTTTCTGCACAAAATCAATTTATAATTAGGGCAAATTTTATAAATTTCCCTCTTCAATTTTACTTGTTGGGTCTTATATTTGAGTTACATAGGTGAGTAACAGTTGTTGACCCAACACCATATCCATTATGCAGGGATGGAGATGGCTCAACTCATATGTGTAGGTTGCAGACACCTCCTTATGTATATTCGTGGGGCAAGTGGTGTCAGATGTCCCAATTGTCACACGATGAACGTTATATCAGGTATAAATATAGTGATGATCTTTACAGAAAAATGAATCCAAGGAAATTTTATGATATGGCACTATAAATGTACAAATATAAAATACATTACAAAATGGTTCACAAAATTTACACTAATTAAAAATAGTTCCGTGCAGAAAAAATTATACTTATGTGCAAATATTGTAAACCAATTTATAAATATAATCATTTTTTTGAACTAATATGCAAATTCCATTTAAAGGTTTCTTCCTATAAAACAACTCAGATCTATAACAATTATTATAGACCGGAATTTTTATGAATCCTTTATTAGTTTTAATGGATTTCTAATCAATTCTTTAAAAATAAATAGTTTTAGAAATATTATTAGTTGTTCCATCGAGCAAATTCTTTTGGTCCGCCTCTATTTCCCTTCATGATTTTTTCTAATTGCAAACTATTCTTATTACTGCTTATTGGGTTTGTAGCGACTCCTAATAATATTGCTCATATCAACTGTGCCAACTGCCAAACTATGTTGATGTATCATGTTGGAGCACCATCGATCATGTGTACATCTTGTCAGTTCGTCACAAATGTTATTGTAAGTATCCTTTCTCTTTGTCTGCGTGGGTTTATTTTGTGTCACTATACATTTGACTCGACGAAATGCACCTGATGCACAAAAGACCTACTAAAAATATGTCCTAACTAAAATATTTATTTATTGAATTATTGATTGAGATGCACTTTTAGCAGATAAGATTTTGATCTTATTTGTGTTGAGTAAGTTTCTTGTACAACAAGTGCACCGTGTAATTCAAATGCATTATTAAAATGCTACACAAAATACACTTGAAATGTCACACATATTACTACTCAAAAGTAAATTTGTAAAAATTCACTTTTACACTTTTCAGTAATAACACGTGGTGTAATTTTTAAAATACACTTGAGTTGCACGGTTCACCAGATGCATATAAGACTAAGGCTGTGTTATATTGTTATTAACCCTAATTAACTTCTAAAATTTCAATAGAATCAGTTTTTATCATGTTTTCATGTATGTTAAAGAAATATTTAACCATGACTAATGTATGGTTTACTTCTTAATTTGGTGTGTTGAGATACAAAATTAAACTTATAATTCATAAAATGAACACTAATCACATTTAATTTTATGTTTGGTTGACTAACGTTAAAAGAATTTGTCATTCATGAATCTTGTATGCATCAAGTTTCATAATGTACAAATACATTTTAGTCAATTGTTCTTCATGTTCTGTTTTACATTTTCGTCACTGTAGCTTATATGTTACAATTATGTTAGCCTATACGTTTCAGTCATATTAGTTTGTGCATAATTGGACGGTACAACTGTTGCACGTGGAATTTACTTTCCTGCAGGAAATGGGCCATGCACATAATGAAACAGTTGTTGTGCACAATCCGGCGACTGTTGATGAAAATGGGAGACTGGTAAGTTCTCTTATTTTATTTACGGGGCGCTTATATATTGATTTAAAAAATTGACTATATTTATAAATTGATTTATAATATTTGCACAGAAGTATAATATATTCCTATATAGGAACATCTTTTCTTTCTGTAGTGAAACAATTTATAATTAATATAAATTTTGTGATTCATTTTATAATTTTTTATTTTTGTTTACTTAATTTATTATTTAGGATAAAGCAACATAATTTATTATTTGTGTAGGTGGACAATGTTGTTATTGGGATGACTACGTCTAGATGTTAAGAAACAAACATCCCTGATGAGTTGTTCAAGCTTCGAGAAAGCCTTGCTTGCTACAAGATAATATATAGAGAGATCTTGTAAATTATACTGTGGTTGGCGATTTATTTAATAATTTTTTGTAAAGTACCCCCAATTATATTGGATTTTTTTGTCAAATATGTATTGAATATATATGCGCCACAGAGTTAATGGTTTGGTGGTTTTGAGCAAGTAGTTTTTCTAAATAGTTTCTTGTGTTTTTTATTCCACATGATATATATTATTTTAGAATCGATTCCAACTATTTTATTATTTGTTCCATACAACTTTTTTCTTGCATTTTTTAATTCCATATGAATTTTTCTTGAACTTTTAGTTCAAAACGTTACAAAATTTGCAAAATTGATCCAAATTAATATTATTTTTTGTTAAATATAATATTATGGCAATAGTCCAATAGGATTTAATCTTTACTTAAATGTGTTTAACACTTAATATATATTTTTAAATTTGGTCTCATTGGTTTTTAAATAGCACAAGTCCTATTCATTTTTTTTTAAAAGAGCATTTATATATTGGTTTAAAAAGTGACTATATTTATAAATTGATCAAAATATTGGCACAAAAGCGTAATTTTTTTGCACAAAACTTATTTATAACAAATGTTATTTTTAACTATTGTGTAATTTTTCTTTAGAAAAAGAATTTTGGTGAAAAAATTAAATCTTTCCTAAGAATGCCAATGGGGCGGGTTTGGAATGGATTAATTGACTTGTCTCAGGACCTGTTTCTCCTAAACTTTTACGAACCCGTCTTCTTTTGTTCACTAAAATGAGGTAGGTAAGAACAAAATTTAATCTGATCTAATTTAATGCAATCGCCTGAAATATATTTCATATTTTATTTCTATTTATTATTATTATAAAATTGTTACTTGCTCAATAATTTTTTTTCATTCTATTTCACATCTCTAAAATTCAAACTGCATTTATTTACTATAATTTTTTTATTTTATCATTAGCGAATAATATTAATTGTGCATTAATTTTACTGTACAACTGACACATTCAAATTTTATTTTCTATTGATATTCTGAGAAAGATAAATTATGAATTAATAAATTTACAAGGATGAAACAAAAAGGAAAAGTGATCATATTTATGAAAATGAAGAATGACGTCAACAAAGAGTATAATATTCTATCAAAGTCTTAATTATGTGTTTCAAGAAATTATTTAGCAAAATAAACTTGTAATTTATTTTATTATATTTCTTTTGTTGATTAACACGAGGTAGACAAGAATAAAATTAAATCTGCCTAATCTAATGCAATCTCCCTTATATCTGATTGCATATTTCATTTCTATTTATCAATATTACAATGTTGTTTGTGTTTCATTAATCATCTGTTCATTGTTCATTCTTTTCACAATCTCGTGATTTTTCCAGTAATGAGAATTTTCCTCTGACTTTATTTAGCTTAGCAACTTCAATTGTTTAATTTGTCTTATGATTTGAGTTTATATTTTATGTATGAATTTCAGTAATTAGCAAAACTCCAATGTAAATTGTTATAATTCTCTTTTGATTTTTTTTATTTTGATTGGGTTTTATATTTTTAGTCTAGGATTCTCAGAAATTTGTCGATGATGCTAGTGCATTAGAGATGTTTATCATGCGACATTGAAATTAAAAAAAAAAAAAACTCTATTTCATAGCTTTTATTGTATTGGAAAAAGTAATTTACCTACAGTACCTTAGTTATTATAAAAAATATGTATATCTTTGATGGATCAAATTGCCAAAGTTAATTTAATATTGAGAAATTTCTAAGTACACACATGATTTGTCTCATAGAGTACCTCGTAAATTTTAACTCCAACAAATGAAAGAAGTTGAAGAATAATTTTTCATGAAGTAAAATTCTTAAATTTGATTATTTATTTTGGGTTTTGGTACATATGCAAAGTCAGATAATTTGTAGTGGATGCAGAACTGTGCTCCATTACCCAAGTGGAGCTTCAAATGTTTGGTGTGCAAATTGCAGTATGGTCACTTTTGTGCCCCTAATTAGTAAAGTTTGCAACCCTTGATTTCTATTTCTATTATTGATCGATTTCATAGAGCGATTAAATCTCACAATACATAACTAATTTTAATTTATCTCTTACCTTTCCTCTAATGTATTTGCCAAATTCAAAAAAGAAAAAAAAAACTTATTTTATATATATGTCATAACCAAATCTCATTAGATTTTTTTTTTACTCCATTTGTATTGCAAAACATAACCACATTAATACCTATGATCTCATGTTCATAAGATTGTCAATAACATGACCCATATATTAATACTAGGCTTAGTGTTGTATGCATCACTTACACCGTGCAACTCAAGTTCATTTTAAAAAGTTACACAAAATACTACTGAAAAATTACACATGTTATTACTGAAAAATGTATCTCTAATAGTGTAACTTTTCAATAATAAATTGTACAACTTTTTTAAAATACACATAAATTGCACGCTGCACCTGGTGCACAAGACATTTACTCTTAGTATTAATATATTTCTATTAACATGTTATAAAATTATATGCGTATGTAGGGAATTAATTTAATGTTAGAAGAAAAAACACTTGTTCATCTTGTGTAAAAAGTTTTTGACATTTTTCAATCTTCCACTCTAATTTTTTAATTTACCCATTATTTGCATTCGTATTATATTATGTCGATATTTTTTTTGCTGGAGTAGCCATTATTGGTTTCTCTTTTCTAATGTTGTGAGAAAAAATATATAAAAATACATAAAAATGGGTATTGATGAATCTTTGTGGGGATGTGGACATATCATTTTCTGTTCACTTCGAGGAAAACCCCGATCCATTGTCA
Organism: Prunella vulgaris; assembly: GCA_026898435.1. Lineage (NCBI taxonomy): Eukaryota > Viridiplantae > Streptophyta > Magnoliopsida > Lamiales > Lamiaceae > Prunella > Prunella vulgaris. The sequence continues at coordinate 5,086 of JAPKLY010001907.1, read as the reverse complement.
TCCAAAATCTTTCACAATATAATAATGGTAGCATTTCACAATATTTTTTCAATTATCGATTCAATTGCTCACTTGGACACAAATTATTTAGGATGATTTATATTTAGGTTCGAGAAAGTTACTATATTTACAAATAGATTCAAAATATTTGCACAAAAGCACATTTTTTTCTGCACAGAAGCATATTTTTTTTCTGTACAGCACCTATTTATAGATATAGAGACTTTTTTAAACCTATATGTAAGTCACTCAATTATTTATGCAATTCCTTTCCTATTAAATTATTAAGCCTCCATGTAGATTATACATTTTAGAGTATAAAATGAAATTGTTTTGTTAGTAGCATGAAGATTAAAGAAACAAGGTGTTGCTAGTATTCTCTTCAATATTGAGGGAATCATATTTTTTAAGTCCGTGACTTTGAGAATTTTTTTAATGAAAATAATTTTACAAGTCTTCAAATGTTGGACAATTTAGCCGAATAAGTCAAAATTCGACTGAAGTATTATCACCCAAATTGTATAATTGTCTTATATTTACTTTTTTTTTTTTATAAGTAAAATTCTTTTATTGCTAAAAGATAAAGGGCAATATACCCAGTATACATATTTACATCTTTACAAAATCATTAACAACTTAGTAACTTTCTAGGATTATCTAACCAATCTGAAAAGGAGAAATTACATAGTAGAGGATATTCCATTGAGCACCAACTCCAAAATGTACCCTTAATTTCTTCTACTATTTTCTCCGGGTCAAAAATTACTCCTTCAAATACTAGTTTATTCCTGCCCTTCCAGATAGTCCGAACAATACAATTCCATAAACTAGTTGCAACTCGATCACCTATTTTCCCAACAAGCATTCCAGCATGAGATAGAAAATGTCTAGACAATTGATTATGACCAACACTTGATAAACCCAACCAATTATAGCATGCATACCAGATTTTGGAAGACACATTGCAGACAAGGAAGAGATGTGATGCAGTTTCCAGCTGGATATTGCAAAGAGGGCAGTTTATGTTGCTATTTTGGGTTATGATATTTCTCTTAGTGAGGTTCTCTTTTGTAGGTAATCGATCTTGTAGAAGACGCCAAACCATCGCCAAGACTTTGATTGGAGAAATTTTGCTCCAACTTCGACTAAGGAGCACACGATTAGGCCTTCCACTGCTCAAATTTTCAGGAGCACTCAAAATATCATAGGCCTTTTTCGTTTTGAAGCATTCATCAGGGGCTGCCTTCCATTTCCAAGTGTCTTCCTCGTCCTCCTTTAAATGAACCCTGTTAATCAAACAATTAAGATTATTAACATTAGAAAGCTCACGATCAAAGAGATTCCTTTTTCACTTTAGATCCCAGCTCCACACCCCATTAACCCACCTCCCAAACTCCCCCACTTTCGTATCCCTCGAAGTGGTCAAATGAAAAAGTCTACTAAATCTATCTTTAAGAGACTCAAGACCAGCCCACCGACTCTTCCAAAAGCTTGTACTCTCTCCATTTCCTATCCTTCTCTCTAAACTACCCCAAAGCAATTTTCCTCCCTCACCTTCCACACTCCCCAAAATATCTCTCCACCAATTTGACATCCTACTCAATCTACTCTCAATTAAAATACCAGACTTTCCCACATCTATATCCACATACAAAGATTTTAAGACTTTAACCCACAAACTCTTACTTTCCATAAAAAATCTCCATATCCATTTCCCCAATAAGACCCTATTAAATACCCTTAGGTCCCTCACCCCAAGCCCCCCCAAAGACTTAGACTTACAAATATTTTTCCAGCTCACCCAACAAGTTTTGGAATTATTCTCACACCCACCCCAAAGGAATTTACGCTGTAGGGAAGACAAAACGCTCAAGGTAGATTTCTGTATTTGATAAAAAGAGAACTGGTAGACTGGCAGTGATGATAGCACCGCATTAAGAAGAGTGATACGCCCCCTAAAAGAGATATTCCGATCTTCCCAAGACTTCATTTTTTTCTGAAATTTCTGAACCAGAGAGCCCAATTCAAATGTTTTCTTGTAACTTGCTCCAACTCGAATCCCCAAGTATGAAAAAGGGACCTCCCCCGTATTGCATCCAAGTATTTCCGCCATTTCCAAGATTCTATTTTCACCCACATTCAAGCCCATCAAACAGCATTTGTTATAATTTATCTTCAGTCCCGATAATAATTCAGAGTTTCTCAAAATTCTTCTCATCGCCCAAGCATTTTGGGTACATCCGGATCCAATAAAAATTGTGTCATCAGCATATTGTAAATGAGAAATACGAACCTTTTCCTTCCCAATTTCAGCCGCTTTAAACAAATTGTTTTCTGTCGCCTTGGTCACTAACATGCTAAGCCCCTCTGCAACTAAAAGATATAGAAAAGGGGAAAGAGGACCCCCTTGTCTTAATCCTCTCTCGAGCTTAAATTCCTTTGAGGGGCTGCCATTAATTAGAACGGAAGCATAAGCGCTCGAGACACACTCCTTGATCCAGCCTCTCCATTTATTGCAAAAATTGAAGCCCTCCATCATCATATCTAGAAAATTCCAGTCCACAGAGTCATATGCCTTGGCGAAGTCAATTTTGAAGAAAATTCTCTCCAACTTTCTCCTCTTTGCCTCAGCCACTGCTTCATTGAGAATTACAATCCCGTCCATAATGTTTCTCCTCCCCAGGAATGCACTTTGATTAATAGAAATCAATCTATCCATTACTTTGCTAAGCCGAGATGCTAACAATTTAGTAAGAATTTTATAAGCACAACAAATAAGGGATATTGGCCTATAGTCAGATAAACACGATGCATCTTCCGTTTTAGGAATGAGAGTAATAAAGGATGGATTGAGCCCCCATACTATCTTCCCATGTTCATGGAAATCTGATAACATCTCAAGAAAATCATCTTTGATTGCAGCCCAACACACCTTAATGAATTTGAAAGTGAAACCATCAGGCCCTGGACTTTTGGAATTATCACAATTATCGATTGCTAGTTTCACCTCCTCCTCCGTGAAAGGGGCTGAGAGGAATGAATTATCAGCACAAGACAGTTTTTTCTGAAAAGATCAGCTGCTATTTTTGGATGAATACTGTTATCCAGGCTAAAATGCTTCTTAAAGAAGGAATAGACACCTTCTTTCACAGCTTTAACCTCCTCTGTCCACTGTCCCTCAAAGAAAAGCCCTGCAATATAATTATCTTTTCTTCTGAAGTTTATCGCCCTGCGAAAAAATTTGGAGTTCACATCACCTTCCTTGAGCCATTTGATTTTAGCTTTTTGAGCAAGCAGGTTGTTCCGTTGTGTCAAGCATCTGAAAAGATCAGCTATCACCTCTTTTCTTTTAATCAATTCCTCCTCCTCGAGTCCAAAAACGTCATCATACCTATCAAGCTCTTGAAGATCCCCTTTAAGTTTGTTGATTTTGTGCTCCATTGACCCAAACACTTCAATATTCCATTTTTTAAGATCTTCTTTCAATCTCTTTAATTTTTCTTTGACTTTGAATCCTCCCCATTCTTCAATGTCATAGCTAGACCAGGCATTCTCCACGAACTTACAGAATTCTGGATGTGAGCACCATGCATTGATAAACCTAAAAGGCTTCGGACCCCAGTTGATCTCCTTAGTCTCCAAAGCTAGAGGACAATGATCTGATACAGTTCTTGGCAAACATCTTAGAGAAGACGATGGCCACGCTGTTACCCAAGCATTATTAATAAGAATGCGGTCAATCCTGCTTTTGCATTTCCCATCCGGCTGATATCTAGAGAAATTCCTTCCAAACATAGGTAAATCCAACATGTTTGAATCCCGAACAAAACCATCGAAAGCTGCAATATCACTTGAGGGAATCGAATTCCCCCTCCCAACTCTTTCCCCACTTGCACGTATTGAATTGAAATCTCCCGCCATGCAAACACAACAATCATTATTTTGCTGAATAACAATTTGTAGTCTGTCCCAAAGATCAATTCTATCCGGTAGAGGAATTGGAGCGTAAACATTGATAATACAACATTTGATTCTGTCAACACCCCAAAATCCATTCACCACAACAGCTCCTTCCATATCCCAAGTACTAACAGCAGAAAATTTTTCAGAATTCCAAATACTAAGAATGCCACCTGATCTTCCCAAGGAATTTCTTTTTACATAGTCAAAATTTCCAATACCCCAAATTTCCCTGCATGTCACCATACTTGTGTTTTCATCTTTAGTTTCTTGAACACAATAGAAATCAAAATTATATTTTCTGATCAACTCTTGAATTTCCTTTCTCTTGATATTACTCTCAATCCCTCTAATACTATACGAGAGCACTTTCATTAAGAACATACCTTGTTTTTCTCCTTCTCTTTTTCAGCGTTGACAATGGCTTCTTTTTCCAATTCAGACAATTTATTGACCACAGCTTCATCCTGATTCTGCACAGAGAGGCCAATACTCTTACCCATATTCCAAGTCAAAATTGCCTCGTCCCTAATTTTCTTTGCAACCAGGTCTTCCTCTCCAATGATAAACTTGCTATGTATAACGGGAGCCCTATGATCAATATTCCCATTTTGAGATATTTCTTTCGAAAGCTTAGGTTGAGATTTCCTTCCTTCCTTTTTCAATGAGGTTTTGTGCTTTCTTTTCTCTGATGGAATCAAACCCTTTCTTTTAAAATTAGTGTGCTACACAATATAAAGAATTGTGAGTCTATAAACATAACGGAATCGTGAAACTCATGTGTGATTGAGCATGAATTGATGTAAATAATATTTGATATATTATTTATATATATATATATATATATATTAATTATATATATTCCACATTTGAAGTGTGGATAAGGAAAAGAGGGAAGTTATATAACTCTCTATTAACTTCCTTTTAAGGAAGAGATGTCAAAAATGGGAAATATACGACATAACAAAAGAAGAACGGAGGATAGGCATTCTCAGTTATTCCCAAGAAGACATTACCGATAATTAACTTTTTCCCTAAGTTAACTCCTTACAAGAAAATAAGACACACATTCTGATTCTAGACTTTACCGATTCGTGAATTAACATACACATACCATTCTGTGTAT